>VWZL01002113.1:374-99196 GCA_013396915.1 Stercorarius parasiticus | reverse complement strand
GGGGCGCGGGCGGAGGGGGGTGGGGGGGGGGGGGGGCGGGGGGAGATAGAGGTAACGCAGCTGTAAAAACGGAGGGTAGAAAAATGGCGCTAAAACGAAGTCTTCCCTGGGTTCACAGGCCCAAGCTCTCCGTCCTCGGGGTTTCTCAGCGGCCGGGATGCTCCCGGCTCCCGATGCGGATCCATAAGGGAAGGGGTCTGGATTGGGTTCCCCATCTCCTGCTCCGCTGCCTGCTGCCAGCCAGGAGGGAGCTCGAGGAAGAGGAAAATGCCGTCGCCCAGCGCGGCTGCGCTGCGTGCGCAGGTGCGGAGCCCGGCTACTTGCCGTGCTGTGTCGCGCCGGCTGGGGTCGGAAACCACCGGCGGGGGAAAAACGGGGCCAAGGGCGGACAGGGAAAGGTCACCCGTCGGGGGGCGGCTCCTGCCCCCAAAACGCTGCCTGCGGGAAGCCCAGGAGGAGCGACAGTTCCCAACGGGCCGCCGAGCGGGGTGAGGGAAGGGCGGCTGGAAATTTCTCCCCCCCGACCCCGCCAGGTACCCTGTGCCTCCAACTCGCTGCTGGGAACACCCCCGCGGGCCGGAACGTGCCTTTTGCATCCCTCGAAGCAGCTCAGACCCCGCTGTCCTGCCGCACGGCCCCCGGGATGTGGGCTGGGGAGTGGACAGCCTTCGGGGACCCCCGCTGCTGGGGGGGGGGGCAGGGGGGCACCAGCCCCGGCGGAGCACCTCGTAAATCTGCGGCGCCGCTTCTTCCATGTACGCTAAGAGGGATTTTTGTCCTCATAAACGTGAATAAAAGATTCGTGCTGGCGGGGGAAGGGCGGAGGAAAACTTTCTCTTCATTAACACCAGCCTGCTACAACCAGATGCTTTAGTTTACGGGCTAAGATATGACCAAAAGTGCCTGAAAAGAGCTCGCACTCATGAGTTGGCAGGCGACGAGCCCTTAACAGCCGGTGCCGAAGCGGCGCTCACCCGGAGGGCTGCACCCGCCTTGTGCCTGTGAACAAGGGCCCAAGGGCGCCTGCGACCCCCTCGGTGCCGTCGGAGGAAAGGGGGGGTGGGGGCGATGGGGCTGGCGGTGCGGATTTCACCCCGGAGTCTTCGGTGGTTGCAGCGCACCACGTGGCAGCAGAGTGGGGTAAAGTTGGGGTGGCAATTTTTTTTTTTTTTTTTTTTTTTAAAAACGAACCGATGGGGAAAGTATCCGCGGCCCCCAGGAGCGGCCCCTTTGAGCCGCTGGTGGGTGGGATCTCGTGGGAGTAAGACCTACGGGAGTGGCAAGCACGGGAAAACAAGTGGCATCTTCCTTTTTCTTCCAAGCCCCCAGAGTTAGTTTTTCTCCAGAGACCATGTGTTGAGGAGGTGAAGGGACGAGAATTGGGAGGGTATGCTCAGTGTGCTCCCCTTTGCCCCAGCAATCAGGCGGCGCTGCCGGCGGGGGAAGGACCGTCTCCGAGCCTCGGGGAGCGGGCAGGTGGGAAGCTGGGTAGCCCGCCGCCGGGTCCCGGCTCTGCCGCCCTTCGAGGCGCGCTGTGCCCTACCCTCGGCCAGGCGCGGGGCTGCGCACCCTGTATCACGTCTAATCCCAGTGAGCTCTACAGGACGAATCCGAAGGACAAAACCGATCAAATATTTCCCTTAGGGACATAGAATCTACTACTTGCCGCCCCCCCCGCGCCCTTCAGAAGCGAGCCCAGTTTAGAGGACAGATCTGCTCGGCTGCAGGGAGAGCGTCTCTCCATTAAATGCTCCCGGACGATTATCACCCCTGCTCTGCTGGGGTCCGCCGGGCGAGGAGCACCGCCGGCGCCCACCTCAGAGAGTGAGAGGGGAGCCTCCTCTGCCAGGGAGCGGGGTTTGGCCCCAGGGGACGGGCAGGAGAATTTCTCCCGTCTGCCCGGCCGGGCCGCTGAGGATATAGGGAGGGGGGCCACCCCTTCCCAAAAGGCGGGCTTGTCGCTTATCCCTCCTCATGGGCTGTGCACCTCTCCAGCATGGACAGCTTCTGGGGCCCTCCACCACGGAACGCAGCTCCGGAGGTGCCCAAGAGACAGTCAGGAGATGGTGCCCGGCCTGCAAGGATCAAAGGGCAGCTTTGGTAGCTCAGAGTTTGCTGAGTTTTACTCAGTTTTAGGGTTTTCTTAACTTTAGAGAGTGCAGGATCTTTCCAGAGCCACTATCTGCATTTCTGGAGCCCCAGGGGAAGCCCTGATGCTGGTCACCTCTTTCTTTCTGAAAACAAGTAGAAGAGGGCTGGGGATGCTCCCTGTCCAGCCCAAGGGGCAGCTGCAGCTGTGTGCCTGGTAGTCCGTTGCAATCAGCAGGTGGCTGAGCTGTTTGTCTGCATTTTACATGTTTCACATTGTTTTCTTCGTGGGCGTTATACGGCAAGTTTCCTTGTTAACACTGGGAATTTGTCTTTCTTTCTTTTTTTGTTGTTTTGTTTTGTTTGGTTTGTTTTTTCTTTCAAAATGGGGAATTTCTACAAGTTGCATGAGCATAGGGTAAGAGCTCCGGCTTGAGAGGGTTATTTGAAACCTATGCCCCGGCACTGATTCACTCCTCTACTCTTGGTTGTACTGACCGTGCCCTTGCGCCGGAGCTCCCTTGTGGGGTTGTGTCATTAAGCCCGGGCTGGGCAGGGAGGCAAGAGTTGTGAGGGATGGAAGTTTTAGGGGAGGGAGAGACAGACAGCAAGGGGAAAAGTTGGGTTAAGCCTCTCAGAAATCCATTCCTCGGTGAAAATCCCGCGCAGGGAGGGTACAGGGTCAGAGCCGCCCCGCAGCCGGGGAATTTCATCCCGGGAGAAGCGGGAACTCTCAGAGATGTACGGAGCTGTGGGACTTTTTTTTCTTTTTTTTTTTTTTTTCCCTCCCACTGGGTGCTCCGGATAGAAGCAGGCCAGAAAGTGACCGGTCAGTGGGTTGATGCAGGAGGCGCCCCCCCCCTCCCCCCGCAGGGGGATGGCCCTTCCCAGGGCCCCGGGGGCGGCTGCCGCAGTGAAAGTGGGGCGCGGAGGGTCAGGGGCTTTACGAAGGGGAGTTTCGGAGGGACCAAGGTCTGCCCGAGCGAGTGCTTTTGCCTCAGAAATACATGTCTGAAAACACGGCACCTCTCGCCATGTCCTGCCAAAGTACCCTTGTGATCTTGCTATCTCAACCAGCCAGATCAAGTACTTTCTCCAGATGCTGATGGCAGAAAGAGATAAAAGGGGAATTAAAATAAATATTTGTCCTTCAGGAATGGAAGTTATTAAATTAACACCCCAAAGTTTGCGCGACCTAATGAGTTTTGTCAAACATTATTTTTAAAAAGAAAGATCAAAATATGTGAAGTTTTGCCTTTGGCCGGTGCAGTGAAGCGTAAGAAAAACCTATTAACGTACATCATCGAGCCACGCAAGCCACTGCTGGACACGTACAGCAGAAGGTAAATAGATTATTTTGTTTAACAATGCTGACAGCTCGTATGGAGCAGAATTGGAGAGATCTAAATATTAATAGATTCATTCAAGTGGAGCAAAAGTTACAAATCATTAGCTGAAGAAAGTTGGCTTCGAGCCCACATTCTATAGGGGCATGAGGGAAGCGTGGTGACTGTGCTGTTGCCGGCTACGAAAGGGCAATTTTTGTATATAATTTATTTAGATGAAGTGTGCAGAATGTTTTTATTTGTTCTACTTCTAGCTGTCTCACCTCTATGTGAACTCCCCAAACCCAGATCTACTCCAAATACTTCTGCTCCCCCTTCTGCACACTTCCCTCCAACGTGTTTGCTTTGGCAACTTTCACGTTCTTGCAAACAATTCTTCCAAAGATATCAATCACTCTTGCACCCAAAGAGAAATACTGTACACTCAATGCGATGACAAAATGAAACATGTTTGAAGCAAACCATGTGTTCCAGTGTGCCAGGGATTATGTTATTTGTTCAAGGAACATGTTCGGAATATTTTAGGCTTCTGTTACTCCTGTGATAGTAAATTTTATTGTCTGCTGTTGGGATTTATTATTTCGGAGACAACCCAAATACCTCTTTACACGGGGAGAGCTTCTAAAGTGGGAAGCCTACTCCGCGTCGCGCTGAGGGAATTTATTGGCCCGGGGTATTTTATTTTCTAATGCCGTTTGCCCTGCGAGGCACGCAGAAACCGCCGCAAGTGCTCCTGGACCTAGTGCCGGCAGCGCGGCGGGAGTCCCCCCGTCTGGTCCCACGCCTGTCCACCCGATCCCACGCGTGCCCCACGGCGGCCGAGGGAGCGGTGCCCCGCCACAGAAGCCCCCTGCCCGCGGCGGGCAGAGCGGAGGACGGCGGGACCCGCCGGCAGCCCCCGTGGGGGGCCCGCGGAGCCGGCCGGCAGGTAGGAGCACCGCGGGAGGGGGCTGGGGGAGGCCCGGGAGGGACCCTAATTTCGCGTCCTCATCTTGCGGTAGGTTTGGGGTTTTTTTTTGTTTGGGGTTCTTTTTTTTAATTTTTTTTTTTTAATCACGCACCGGTTTCCAAACAGCCTTGCTCGCCAGGGAGCGGGGCGTCCCGGCGGGTGCTCCCACTCGAAGTTTCGGTGCTGCCGGGCTATTCCGAAAGCCCAGGGCTGTGGGTACCGGCCGCCACCGCCTCTCCACGGGAGCCGGCTCCCTTCTGCACCGGTGCCGAGGGACAGCCCGGCACTGGCGCTCCGGATCCCCCCTGGAATACATCAGTGCTCCTCGCAAACTTCGCAGGGAGCCTCCCGATACTACCCCGGGATTGTTGTTCTCAGCGCTAAGTGGCTTCGCATCCCTTTCCCCTCGCCCTTCCCACCTGGGCCGCGGTGCCCACCGAGCCCCCGCCCCGGCGTGAGGGGTGCCCCGGGCCTCTATGCACCGCTCCTGGCGAGTCCCCTCGACCCGGCACCCGCTGCGCAGCCGCACGAAGAAGCCGTCATCGCCGGGTGTTTGTCCCCTCCGTGCGGGTTGGCCGCACGGGGACCTTCCCCGTCCATGCAAACACCCCCACCCCGGCCGCCGCTGCGGCAGTGCCAGTGCAGCCGGGGGCTCAGGCTGCTTGAAGGCGTCTGGTCTTCCCTAAACGCTGGAAAGCCAGCCTGGTATCTTCACGCGACCCTGCCACGCTTCTAGTCTCCGGAAAGACTGGGCTGTCAGAAATAGCGTGTCCGCTAGTCAGACGCCATTAAGCTGTCGCGATTATGAATGAGCCAGTGCAAGCGCCACCTCATTTTCCTGATTTAACATTGCTGATCGAAGTGAAAGTGATAGTGCCTTGCTCCAAAAAAAAGCAGAGATGCCCGGCAGCAGAGCTGCTGGGTGAAGGGATTCCCGGGTTTCTGACCAGGAGCACACTTCAAGCGAAGAATACACACATTTCCCCGAAACTCATTGTTAAACTTCCTCTCACTTGGCCTGCGGTCAGGCTGTACAGCGAGTGCCTCAAACGGAATAGCTCTGACTGGATCCTCCAGGGAAAGAAAATAGGCTGTAGGTCATGAAAGCAATAAAGAGGGTTTGGACGGCTTGAACTGACCGGGTGTCGCCCCCTCCCCGCCCCGCTCCCACGGTGCACCGTGCCCGGCTGGTGGGGACAGGGAGGGCCTGCTCGGGGCAGCAGCAATGGCAAGGACGAGGGGATATCTCTCTTCTCCTCGAGGAGGACGGGACTGATTTCTGAGGGCACATCAGAGCATTAAACATCCTGGCTTCTCACGCTAAGGGACGGTGGTAATCCAAGGATACCGTCCTCCTCAAGGAAACAACACTTTGTGAAAGATTTAAACGGAGAAAGTAGAATGGGGTGCAGTTCGGTACCGGAAACTTTTTACTTCGTACACACCTTTATTTTTCCGGTAAAATATTTAATTATCGGAATGTGTGTGTGTGTGTTCGCCCCGCAAGAGTAAACTGGGAGGGAAATCCCGTTCCGGAATAGCTGACACCTTCCCCCCGCACACCTCGGCCTAAGGACACTCGATGTTCAGTGTCACTGTGTTTCACTGACATGTCAGGCTGCTTTCAGCAGTGAGATTAAGGCATGAGCCACCGTCCTTCTCAAGGTGATGGAAAATATCTTCCATCAGTACAGGTAGGAGTAAGCGGCAAAGAGCATAAATATATATAGTATATATTAGTATATATGTATTATATAGAGTATATATTATAGCATATAAGCTAGCGCACGGTCTAAGTCCCGGCCAATTCCTTCATCATTAACAAAAAAGCTGAGAAAAATACGTGCAAGGTTGTAAAACAATCAATCAATCAATCAAACAAACAAACAAAATCACCAGACCAACCAAGCAACCAACCTAAAGGCCAAAACGTTACAGTAAAAAAAAACACCTTGCCGGGGAAAGTAACCTACTGCACATGTCACAGAAGGGCAGGAAACCGAAAAGGGGGCTCTTTCGGTGCTGATGCCGTTCGTTCGGCGGGAGATGGCATCCCCGAGAGAAGCCCGATCCCAGCCCGGCAGTGAGCCGGGGCCAGCAAACACAGGAGGGTGGCCACTGCCGCTGTCTCCTGCTAGCGAAGAGGAAACAGCGGACAGAGTGCACGTGCTTATTCCTGGAAGGGCGGCGGGGAGCCGTCCCTCCCGGCAACGGGAAAGCGGGCAGAAGTTTCCCCAGGCCGCTGAAGTTACATCGCGGCTTCTCCTGGCCCTAGCCCCTCCTTTCACGATCTTATCGCCGACGGCGATGGCGTTTCAAGGACAGAAACGAGCGCCCAGGTCTGGAGGGAAAAAAAAAAGCCTTGCTGGGTGGTCATTGCCTAAACCGGGGGGTTGTTCCCTGGGCCGGGGTCCGAGAGCCCGGGGAGTGAAAGGGCGATTCCTGGGACCGCCTCTGCTTGTTCTTGTCTTTTTCTGATCTTCGACGTGCAGCGCCCGCTTGGCCGCTTTTGCTTTCAATACGGCAAGGATGGGGACACCAGGGGACTGCGTGGATGTCCTTGCTTTCTGGATACGACGAGGGGATGTATCTGCTGGCGGGACGTTTTTCCTCTCGAGCAATGCTCCGCTTCCTTTGGCTCTGAGGAACACATGGCTAAGCACGCCGGAAAATGGAAAGAGATGTGCGTGTGACTGTTCATTTCATCTACCGGAGAAACTTGTCCCGAATGATTGAAATCCAGAGCCGAGGCAGAATAATCTCAACCACATTTGGTTTTATAGTAAATTAATACTGCAGTCTATATAGTTGAACGGGAAGTCGAAAGCCAAACCCAAACCCTTGTCAAAATAAATACTCATCAGCAAATATTTTGATTATTTAAAAATGCTTTAATAAGTGTCTAGCATTTCAAAAGAAAATAAAAAAATGATGAGAGAGAAGCGGAGAGCCAGCTCGAGTGCCACATGCCTCGCAGCTCATCCCCGAGCGACAGACGAGACGTTGATTAGTCTGCATTGTGTGGGTCTATAGGAATAGACTCATAAAGTTTTATTTGCTATTATCTCCTTTAGCGGCTCGCACGACGACACAAGCCTCCAGCTGGGTTTGAGGCTCTGCATCGGGAAGGGCGCATTGAGGTCCCGAAAACACCTCAAGCTGCCCAAAGCGATGAAGAAGCCCTTGTGTGGGTGGCCATGGGAGATTCGGGGTGCCCCGGAGTGTGTTTGGGGGGCCCGGCTGGTGCTTCTACCCTCTGTCCCCGGGGGTGACGAAGCACCAGGGCTGCCCCCGTTTTGCCCCCGGCCGCGCAGGCTGCGGCACCGGCTCTCTCCCTTCCAGGGCTGCTATAAACATCCCAGAGACTTCTCAGCTTTCTGGTCCGCAGGGCTGGAAGCCTGAAATGTCCAAAGCTGGCACGCTGCACGAACTGAAACCTTTATAAACTTATTTCCCTTAAAGTCTTTATTAACTACCCCCAAGGACCATGGCTGCTGCTGCTTCTGCTCTTGCACGGTGGTGGTCTGGCACCTCCACGAAGCACACATGCTAAACAGATTAACATGCTTCGGCTGACCCATACTTCACAAACCGCGGATAGAGTTTCTGCAGCTCCATGTGGAAATTAACCTACATGTAGCAATGGTCAGCTGCAAAGAAGGAGTTCCCAAGCAATCTAAACAACCTACAGTTCTTTGTTACTTTTGGCCTTTCCCTTCCTCTCCATGATTAAATATTTATTAAAATAGGAAATAAAAGGGGGTGAAAAAAAGACAAGAAAAAGGAAAACAAAAGGAAAAAAATCCACCTTCTTCCTCCCCCTTGGCCCCTCTTCCCTTTTCGCTGGGCTTATGCACATACCTGCAGGAGCTTTTTGTGCTGGTGCTTTTTTATTTGTTGTTTTAGAAAAGCAGGGCTTCTTTTAGAGAAGGCTAAAATCTCAACTACATGGCTTATTAAATGTTCTTGAAGTGCAGGTTAAACGCACAGGTTTAGGAGTGTTATCATTGTGAAAAAGACTTCAGTCGCTGATGTCCCCCATCCCGTCATTTACATTTGAAAGTGCCCTGAGATAGAGCTGTTTGCAGACAGCCAGGGAAGGAGTTTCCAGCACGCTAATCCCACCACTTTCCCTCTATCAGCCTCTTCGTCTTGTGCCTTTGCGAGATCGATCCTACACGCTCGCCTCTCATCTGCAAGCTCCAGGTTTTCAGAGAGGGTAAGAACAAATAGAAGTAACTGTTGGCTTGTGTCACCCGGGGCTGTCATGGTAATAAACACACGGCTTCTCCTCCAGGAATTCCTAATCCTCCCTGTGTGGCTCTAGCCCTGTGGATAATATCATTACAGGACTAAACAAATAAACAGTCTATCCGAATCAAGCGGGAGGCACTGGGGACCGCAGTTCCTCTCTGCAAAGATGATACAAGTAAATTTACACTCACGGCTTGGAGAGGGTCCAGTGGCTATGAATAGCTGCTCAGTTCTACAGCACTGGCTCTGGGCTGGGAAATGGTGCTGACCCTCCTGCTCTGTATTTGCTGCAATCAATGTGAGCTATTCAGGGCTGTGTTTTCCTTACTATCCTCTGCTGGGAACATCAAGGACCACTAACACTTTTATGAACCCGGGCTCGGGGAAGACGCTTTGACTACAAAGTTGGAGTATTAAACCCAGTGACATGAATGAGAGGTTAACGTGCTTCTGCCAACCAGGAGTTGGGCTCTCTCATGCGATTTCCTGTTGTTCTGGCTTCTGCTTCATATTTGATAAACTCACTTCCACGCTGGGATGCACACCCACATTCTTCATCCTCCTATAAAAAAAAATATAAAAATAAAGGCCAGTCCAGCTGTAATCAAGGTCCAACACAACCAAGACATTTTAATAGCACTCTATAAATTTCTGTCTTGCAGTTGCAATAAATAACTTGAATGGCATATTTGGAACATTAGCATTTTTACTGCCCCCTTTCCCCCCCCAAAAAACCCAAACCCCAAACACCCCACCCTCCATATATCAGTTATCTGTATGAATCTGGCTCCATGTCATAAAAATTCCAAATCTCTAGACACCCCCCCACAAATGCCAATTTATAAATCATATTTCAATGCAGTTGGTTTTCTATGCACTTTTAAAAAGATTTAGTTACCTAAAGTGCTATGCTTTCGAGGACAGAGATGTTTTATTCCATCTGAGACAAACAGAGATGTTTTATTGTTTTATTCCTTCTCAGACAAAGAGAGGAATAAATTGTTGTTTTGGTATCCATACAGTCTCTTGCAAATCTGTTTTTTACAACTGCAAATGTTGGAGACGTTTAGCTGAAATGAAATCCTTCCTTTTTTTTTTTTTTTGTAATAAAAACGGCAATAAAACCATCACACCCAAAGTGTGCCCTAAAGCATGGGCTTTTTTTTTCCTCTGCAAAGGGGAAAAATCCAAGAGATAGGTGATAAATATAAGTGTCTGTATGTGGGCAGGTAGTTGTTGAAGTGAAAAAAATACCCCAGATGAAGTAATACTGACTTACTGTAGTTACTGTAGATAGACACAGTTACGAATTTTCTGAACCAGACCAGGCAGGAAGGCCTCTTACACAGTCCATATGAGTTTCGAGAGCAGAAATGTCCTGGATCTAATTTTGATTAGGCAGTTTGACAAAGATCTTGCCAAATAAAATATAGTGGCTGCTAATCCTACAATCACGTAATTAACTCAGTTTGGTGTCAAAGAATAACAGGGACTTTCCTCTGGATACACTTGGGCCACTTCAGGCCTGACAGCTCTTGGTGCCCCCCTCCCCCCCTGCGGAAGATGAGGAGCCTTTGGAGGTGGGTTACGGTGCTGGGGCACACCCTGGAGCCTCCTGGCAGTTAGAGAGTTACACTGCTTGCTCCCCAGAGCAGCCACGCAAACCTGCCAGATGCACCCTGGTTTTATTTACCAGGGCTTTTTTTGTTTGTTTAGTTTTCATGGTGCTGTGCCAGTGGGTTAAAAGAGTATGCATTTTTAATTAAGTCAGATTTCTTTACCGTATCTGAAGGCTCGATTATAGCTGGAATGAATACCAGGCTCAGAGATGGAGCAGCTCCAGACACTCCTGTGTCAGTGGGTTATTGTGAACAGCAGCCTTGAACTGGACCAGCAGCAGTGACTAAAGGAATTGGACAGCCTTTAGGAAGCTGGGCCCTTGGCTTTGCTCATTTGAAATTCCCACAGGTTTTTATTGTTGTTCTGTGGTAAGACCTTATCAATGAATAAATAATAATGCAATAACTCCTACAGAGCTGTGCTCTTTCAGATATTTTATTGACAATACCTTAGACTGTGCTGCAAAAGTCTTCTGTGCAGGAACTTCATATCCTCTGCGGCTACAGCCTCCTTGGAAGGTACATCTGGGAGTGTACTGCTCAGGATGTGGTTTATGTGCTAACCTCCTTGCTGGTACCCACCAAAGTCCACGAACAACCAGCCAACTCGGGCGACTGGTGGCTGCACTGAGAGTGCCTGGTGCTGAGCCTTGCATCCCAAAGTGGAAAGGGAAGTTGCTTCCATGGCTTCTGCACAGGCTGACTCATTTGGTGGAGCAAGAAGGAGCTACTTAGCCCCTCTATCAGCTTCTTTCCCAATGAATTGGCATCTCCCCCTTCTTTCTTACCTGCCAGCCAAGCACTGGCCAGTCTTGCTCCTTTGATTTTGTTCCTCCCTAAAGCTGGCTTGGCTGCTGAAGCAGAAAATGTCCCCCCGTCACTATCGCTATGCAGTGGTCCATGGAACGCGGATCGTTCCTGCTTTGGAGCATAAGTTCCAGGCATTTGCTGGCAGTGATAGTGACAGAGCAGGGAAGGGAGGAAGGGCAACACCTAGCTGTCTTTTCCACACAGTGAGATTCAGACTCAAAAGCCCTTTTCCTCACCACACAACCATGCTGAACCTGGGAAAAATGACCTCCTGGTTACCCGGCAACCCCATCTCTTATTACTGCAGTGATGGACAGAAACATCCTGAAGCACGGTTGTGCTGGGGAGAGGGCACAACTAATTTTCTTGGAGACTACTGAAGATAGGACTAAAATTTGTGTTTCGTTGTCCAGGGACGTAACCATCTATTAAAACCAAAGGGTTAGCTGTTCATTCGCCGGGGGAGGAGATCTCAAAGAAGAAATCAGATTTATTCCCTTAATAAGATGAGTTCAGAGTACAGGGATATTTTCTTAGCATGGTTCCTTGTGGCCATCAAATCACATGGGTGGTTTTAAGATCCGCTTTGCCCTTCCCAGGCTGTGCAAGTTCCTAATGTTAGTCCAGGGCTTCTTACTGGGGAACTTATTAGCATGGGAAAGCTACCAGAGCCTGCAGTTCTCCATCCACCAAGCCCAATGCAGGGGGACATCAGTCAAAGGAGCCAAGTTGCCAAAGAGTTACTGGCTCCCACTGCCCTTTTCCATTAATAAAACCCACTACGGCACGATTGGCTCTGGCTTCCTTTCCATTGTCATAAAGCTGGAATCAAAGAACATGACTGCTTTTATTGGCAAAACTTTAGCTCCATCAGTGATGTCAAAATGCAGGAGGTGGCTGAGGGTTCACGGGCGGCTCAGCGCAGAGCGGGCTTTCTGGGTGAAAGGAGCCTTCTGTCAATGCCCCTCCTGAGACACTTAGGTTTAAGGAAATGTTTGTACTGCTCTAGAAAAAGAGCTGGCCGGGTGTTTTTCTTTTGTGCTTAGGCACTCTGAAAGGAATTCCTGTGGGCACAATTATCTCACATATGGCAAGTCAGAAACAAAACAAAAAAAAAGGCCAAAGGGAAAAAAAGGAGAGAGAAGAAAGAAAAAAAAAATCAAAGGTCATTTGGATGCTTTGGCCCAGCACAGGAAAGGGGTAAATCCACCTTGGAGGATACAATTTACTCAAGGAGAGCTGGAAACCCATGATCAAAGCAACAGGAAACTGAGAACAAGCAGTGGCCCAGTTAAAACCATTGAGACAAATCCCAGCCTCTGCAAACTACAGAACAGGGCATCAGTGTTGCAAATGAAATGGAAAGTGTATGTGTGCGTATTAGGTGAAATTCACAGGACTGTACCTTCTGCACCCAACACTTGTCTGGAACAAAATATAGGAATTCAATGGGGAAAGAGGCTGCTAAGGGGCAGCCAGTCTTACTTTATCTGCACTACTACCCGTGCTGTTCACTGCCAGCTGCTTAACAGGATCCTACTTAGATCTTGCGTGATGCTGCACAAAACAGCACTTAGTCCTTGCAGCATCTCTGTGGCAAAGGTTAGAGCAAATTAAATGCTATGAACAGAAGGAAAAATGAGGTTTTACCCCCAGCCATGCAGCCAGTCAGAGGCAAGAAGAAATTCTATTGACTTTTCTCAGCCTCCTCTGAGGAGGCAGAGCAGAATCAAGGAGAGGTGCTATTTCAGACAGATTACCTGTGCAGGGTAGAGATACCAACTTGAATCCAGTAGCCAGCAGGGATTAGTTCTTTTTCCCATAAAGAAGCTGTTACCTCTTTAAAATTCAGAGATCCCACAGAGTTTGGAAAATCTAAAACTTTTTTAAAAACTATTTTTTAACCTTCGTTTAAAAATCCATTTTAATTTTGTGATTAAGTCATGACTTGATTGATTAAATGCTCTTATTAACACTTGTATTCATTCTTGGAGGATGGTTTGTCTGCTTCATTACATCTAGCTTGTCATATGAACACAAGCCTCTTCCTGCACTTGAATCCAAATTTGCTTCATGTCCAAAATATTTCAATACCTGCCCACATTTAAGCATCTGCACAAACTCCAGGACTGGGAAATATGTGAGGAAACCCTGAACTTCCACAGCCTGTCAATGCTGGCCACCATGTCTCCTCCTTCCATCAGGCTTTTTCCTAGAGGACATTGACTTTGTGCCACAACACACTGTGAGGCTGGTATCAACATGGGTCAGGCACCATGTCTGAGCCTGTTTCCTGGGCTGTGTTTACAGAACAGGTATGGATCAAGCCCTTGAATCAGAGCATCAGCAGATGCATAATATTCTGCCAGGATATTTGGCCTCAGTGGGATCACATCAAGGACAAGGTGGTGTAAGACCAGCAGCGGGGAATCATGGTGTATCATAAGCCTTCCTCGGCACGAGCTCTGCAAGGGACATTGCAGCATGTTTGAATTCCCACTCAGAGCAGTAGGGGATGGATCAGACCACCAGCTTCTAAAGCTTCGAACGGAGCTTATTAGATTTGGTTGGTGGGGTATCTAACACCTGGTAGATTATCAGTTTCTCCGTCATTGTTCCCCCCTGAGTGACAGCAAGGGCAAATCAGTAGACATGGTAGATACATAGGCTGTCTGCATTTTTAAAAATTGTTTATTTTGTTCTTTTCATTGTAAGGAACAGAAAATCACAGACGCTTTTATTTGGAGAAAATATGAAACAAAGTTCTGACTCGCTTGCCACTTCATATGTGTTAGTCCCCTCCCCTCCCCCAACCCTAGCTTGGTCTAAAAACTTGATCAAGGGGCCAAATGATGACCTGGAACATATGTTTGAGCAGGCTCCCCCCCCTTCCCTGTGTGCCCCCACCTTCAGGGTCACTCTCTCGGGGTGTTGTTCCACTGCTGTGTGTGCCACAGCAGAGCGATGAGCCCAGCCTCCATCCCCTGCACGCCAGCTACTGCAGCCGGGTGAGCACAGCTGCAGAGAGAAGCAAAGCTGCCCTACCCTCACATTCCCAGGAGATCTGCCATGCAGCATAACGGTGGGATAACGACAGTAATCATTCATAATTCTTGGTCAGCCGTGCTATCACAAAGTCCTGTGGAAATATTTTCATTAGGTCCAGTTTGGCTCTGCCGAACTCCCTGTCACAAGGCCAAAAATCGTCTTTGCTGTAACTACACTGACTTTGGGATGCGTGTGGTCAACCCCCAGTCAATGGGTTCTAAGTGGAGATAAAATCAGATAGCATACCTATTTTTCTGTAGCTTTCTTTTGTCTGACAGTGGTGGTGTTCTTGTTTTGGTTTGATCCATTTCAGGAGTGTGAGTATCTTGTATCTTGATCTCCTTAGTACAGACTAGGGAAAACATGTTAATTTTTATTTTTATTAATTGTTAAAAGTATTATTATTGTTTGTTAAATTAATCGTTAAAATAGTGTTATTTTTAGTAATAATTATCTGATTATTTTTATTCCAGTCAATGAGTTTATGATCTGAGGAAAAAAAATTCTATGAGGAATTAAGCTGCCTATAAGGAATCTAAGTAATGAAGGTTGTGTCTTCACTAAAGAGGTCCAATATGAAATCCATGGGTTCACATTAGACCCTCTGTTATTATCACCAAATATGCATACATCTGCTGGAAATGCATTAGCTATGATAGATGTATACAGATGCAACAGACAGCAGGATTTACCTAATACTTCTGTAGCTTTGATCCTGTTATAAATATAAATTCCTTGGCTTTCAAGAGCAGCCTCCCAGAAATCATAAGATTGTATCCTGCATGTAACCACTGCGCATGTGTAGAGAAGTTGTACTGTTTGTTTTTCTGGCACAGAACTCACTTTAAAATGAGATTACTTAATTGAAGAAAACATTTCCTGACATGTTGCAAATCAACATTTGAACCAAACCTTCTCCTTTTGCGTAAGGAGAGGATGAGTGCACTCTAGCCTGTTTAATCCACGTGGAGCTCAATGAATTCATTTTAACCACTGAGGCATTTGATTGGTAAAACATAATGTAGCACAGTGTGAAGCAGCTTGCTATCAGTTAAACAGTTTTGCTCAGTCAGATTGCTTTGATAATTATTTGTCTTGCGGGGGGTCTTCCATAATTCCTTCAGATAGGCTTTAGCTCCATAGACAGAGCGACTGACCAACATAGACAAGGAGAGTAGTTCAGACAGCATAAGTTTTTATAAATAGCTACGGTTGATTGTTACTGAGTATATTGTCATTTGGGTGTACTCTATATATGTTTATGCCAACTTTAAGTGTTTTCTAAGCATATATATATATAAAAAAATATAAAATATAAATAAATATATATATAAATCTGTGCCTGTATGAATATATATTTACTAGAATCTTTTGGCAAGAACATTTATAAATTTGGAATTGTGTTGGGTCATCTTCCGGACAACAGGGGATATCAAAAGGAGCCCAATTTATTGAGATCACAAGTCTAGATGGTGTTAGTGCTACTAGTGCTAGAATTTATTTTCTCTGGAGTCACTGCTAACGCATTAGCTATCTTTCCTTTTGAGTTGTAGAGCAACAGAAATATGTCACAATTTGGAAAATATCTGGAGATAGGAGGTGATAGAAACTGGGTCACCAAAGGGGATCTCGTGGTCCTGAGTCCCAAGAGCATCTCTTGCACAGGCTCATTTCCCTAGGCGCTCTTTCTGCTGCCCTTTTTCTGCCCCGTGTTCCCATTTTTCTGAAGGTCATGCTGAGGCATCTTGGTGTCTGAATGACCTTCCTGGTTGATGGGACATTTTTGTTTCAGGCTTGCCTTGTTTGACTGATCATAAGATGGAGTCCCCAGGAAGTCACCTCTACCATTTTTTTGTTATTGACTCAATTTTGAAACCTCACTCTTTCTGCTTCCCCACAGGGCAGATGGCAACAGCCACACACATCTCAGTGAAGGATCCTCATTGCTTGATTATAGTCTTTCCACTACTCTGCCATGCCAGCATCAAAAGACAACTGATAATATGCATTATAATTTCAGCACACACCTTGTATTTTCTGCTGTTAACTGTGAAACAGAGGTGTCAATAGTTTTCACAATAGAGTATCTCTGGTTAGCGGCAATAACCCGATTTTGTGAGGGGTTAATAAAAAGTTATGTGTAGATTGTTTTTATCCCCACAGAAGAGTCTAGTCAGCATTATTAAGCACCTCCATCCATTTTGTATACAGAGGTTTTGCAAAGGTGGAGTCCAGAAGTCAGCTAGAGAAGGCATGGTACACTGGGCATCAAAACAGGTTGCTAATAGCAACACTTTCCAATGATTAGGCTTCCTAATCAATGTAGGACACCTATATCCAGATGTAGTCACCTACACAAGTTATTTCATATTTAATTTTTAATAAACACTTAGTTAGGATTGTATTAAACATAAGGGGTCTTTCAGCTTTTGCCACAAAGGGCTGGTTTTTGGTTATCTACATTCAGAAGTGAATATTAACTTTACCTGATGGTATTATATTGTGTATTTTTTTAAAGGGCGTTTCTCCTACCAGCTTTTGTGCACATGGGGACTTCTATGGACACATGGGTAGACACATATGCACACAAATCATTCAGGCTTTAGCCAGAGGTATGCATCTACAGGCTGAAGAAGGTATTTCATTGGCATTCTGAGTAAACCAAGAAAAGAAATGGGATGTTTCATATTGAAATTCTTTTAATCTCTTCATATGGCATCACTAGTAAAAAAAAATACAATTCCTATGCATTAAGTGAATAAAATGGGTTCAGAAGCACTCTGCTATTCTAGGTGCAAGAGGGAAGAAGTAGTGAAGTTACAAATGTTGTCCACAGTACAAAGCAGTAGAGGTTTTGTCCTTAACTGTACATTTTTTCCTTTCTAAACTTTACACTAGATGATTAATTTCCTTAAGCATACTTTATGTCGATAATTCCATACCATTTCTGCAGCTTAAGCTTAGAGTTAAGTTTACTGACAGAAACATTAAAATGTTTTACTGTGTGAACTCACTGAATATAGTACTTGCTTTACCTGTGCACAGAACATGATTTATACGATTTCCTTATCCAAACTCTATAAATCATGTCTATTGCACATTAAACCACCTCCAACTCCCAGTATAAAATGTCTTTAGTTCTTTTAGTGCATAAACAGTAATTCACATTGAACTGGCTAATATCTCTATAAGTACTTCATACTTGACTAATCTACAACATGAAATAATCATTCGTTAGGAGGCTATAATGAAAAAAAAACACTTTCCACCCCAGATTTGTAACACAGATATAAAAAGAAGCCTAATTAAAACATGGGTGGGTGAGTTGGGTTTTTTTTGTGGGTTTTTTTTGTTTGGTTGGGGTTTGGTTTTTTTTGTTGTTGTTGTTTGGTTTTTTTTAGTGTCCTGGAACTGGAAGAACTATAATAATTTTTGGCTTAAAATATCCTGAAATGCTTCAGCCCATCTTCAAGAATCTGCACTTGCACTCATCAACAGAGGATCTGCTAAAGAGTGCCATAACCGTCCTTTTTCTTGGGACAACTGAGAATTGGATGTTCCAGAGAAAGTTTAAAACTTCTGTGAGACTTCCTTTAGTTGAATAATTTTTTAAAAAAAGAAGATGGCTTTCCCCCAAATTATGTACAGATCGTCTGGTCACGGGGACTTTTAACACTTCCAGAGCAACATATAATGGCACTAAGGTAACAGGCTGAAAACCAGCTAGACCAAGGACTCTTTCACAAAAGGTGTGATTCAGTGGCAAATGTGTGGCAGGAGCAAAGCCCCAGTAAGTGGCTCCAAAGACTCTGCAAGGTGAGGATGGTTTTCGAGAGGATTGTTCATGATGACTCAGGTGCAACTTCTGGCTCAGGAGATCGCCAAGATACTGGTTACCAGGAAATAAAAGATGCCAGAGGAGGATCACTTTATCCTTGCCCTGCTTTTCATACTCCTTTCCTCAGTATTTTCCCCCAGCCAGAAGCAGAGAGAGACTCCTCTCTCAGCCATAAAATGCTGTGGGCTCATGCAGTATTCACTTCTTACGTTCATGTATCTGAACAGACTAAAGTTCTGGACATTTTCTCTCCCTATCACAGATGTGTAACTTTTCGGTGGTAACAAGAGCATTAATTTGCAAAGAAAAGTTGGTTTAGGAGAATATGTATTTGCAGTTGTTTCTAACACAGTGTGTGTTTGATACTTCTCTGTATGTTTTCTTGCAATTTATTTTTCTTTGTTTCTTAATTTGCTGCTTTGGTATTGGCTATTTGGTTCCTCCGTATATCTCTCATGCCTGACCTGTTGAATTTCCCATTCTCCCTATGCCAGGCCTTACTTTGTGGTATTTAGCCACCCTGCATTCACTGGTGGCTCCACTCCCAAAAGCTGGCTCCACTCCTGCTTATTAACAATCCCCAAGAGGCTGAAAAACTGGATTCTGTAGAGCTTCAAATTTATCTCTGCAATGATGACAGCCAAAAACCCGAAAGACAGCAAGAACTGCATGTTCCACTAACCCCACACCAGCTCCTAGCAAGTGGCTGGGAGTCACATGCTTGGAAATTGTTGGACTGTTTCTTGATGTGATGGTCTAGTCATCAGACCACAAGAAAAAAGAACAAGTATGTCAAGTACAATCCTTGCTCTTCTACCTCTGCTGATTTTGTAATATGGGTACAGCATTTGTTTTGCTCTTGCTGGTTATTTTTGGAGAGTCATTAGTTAATTAAGAACTGAAAAATACTAACTAGTAATAAAACCCTTTCACATTTGAGAAATTATGATGCTTCTGCCAGTGAAGACATTTTGAGTTCCCAGCTGTGCCAAAAGCAAAATAATACAATGCCATTGAGAGTCCTCTAATTACAGATATAGTTCTTCTCATTTTTCATGTGGCACATATTTTGTAGGCTAAGAGATATCAGTAATTTTAAAATGCATTCCTTACTTGCAGTTTGATGGCAAAAACACATGAGCAAATTAATCAAACCTAACCATTCACTGCAATGTGTTGACTGGCAAAACACAAACCCAATAGACAAACCTGTATAGCTCCCATGCAGTCAATCAATTATTGTTTCTCAGAGTTATGATGGTATAAGCAGCAGTAGAAAATGTTTTCTATAATTGTTTTCTCATCTTGTAAAATATAACTCCATCTATCTACTTATCCATGTTCTTGCAAGGTGGCCTGTTTGTTTTCCAGAGCTTTACTGAAGGAAGAGTTGTACTTGCTTATTCCATTTTACCTCTATGTTATTTGCATTTTTATCCTTTCCAGATTTGACACACAGAAAAGGACTGAATATTCCAGCAGCAGCTGTTGGCTTTCTGCAGTGTCCTGAGACCTCTGAAACCTCTAAACTGTGGTTTAGAGCTTTCATCCTTTTGTTGGACACAGGCCAATGTTTGCAAAAATACTACAGGGCTTAATTTCTACCTGAAGTGTGGTACAATTACACCTTTTATCTGAAGTTTGTAGTCCCTCTTTTCTTGCACTGTCTGTAATCATTCATCCTAATCAGTTAGCTATAATTTTTGGGGCAACAGTGGCGATACCGTCCACCTGGCTATTGCTTCCAGCAGGCAGAGTGGATCTCAGACTCTCCAACCTCCTCTGTGTTTCAAAGCCTGAGTTCCAAGTCCAATTTCAGTGACTGCAGGAGTGATCAAGCTAAGTTTTGGGGATCTTTGTTTGTACTTCAGTAATGCTTTGCATGAGGTTCTTGCTATACAAAGCACTAGCTGCAGGGAAAATAACAGACTTCACAAAATTCGTGAAACAAAAAGACACTTGTCTGGTTGTTTAGATGAGCATATGTAAAGGGTCAGAAACAGCAACAAACTACACCTGTGCCAACAAGTTACAGAGCAGATGGGTACCCCCGTTGCAGTATTAGAGGCAATGGCACATGTTACTTCTAAAGGTCCAGGATCTGAAGACAAAGGTCCCTTTTTGACTTTGGCAGGTTCTTCCGTTTCTCATGCTGCTGCTGAAAGACCCGTCTATTTACAGCATGACACAGCTGAAGCAAACACATGGTTTGCACCAATGTACATACAAGCTACATACAGTAATTTAGAGATGTCCACTTATTGTTAGACAGGCTCTGCTGAATTTTCAAAGTAAACAGAAAGGAAAAATAACACTCCTTTAGAGTTACACCTAAGAGGGAGGTCTAGTACATCACCGGCTGACCAAAGCAAGCAGTTATGCTAGTGCTGCTACTGACCAAATTTAGTCCTGCTAAGTTAAACTACCTTGTCATTTACCCACTTGTGTAAGCAGCTTGTCCATGTGACTCAGTAATGAGATTGGAGACTTTGGTTCCCAGTAGAAAACTTCCAGTTCACTGGGATGTGGCTGTTGCCTGATCAGAGGTTTGCCTTTATGGCTTTCTCATTTTAACTCAAGTTATAAATGTGATAATCATTAACATTTCTCTGCTCAGAATACACTGACAGTCTTGTTCACACATTGTGTATTTGTGTAGATCCAACATGCTAATCAATAATTTCAGGTCTGTAACCAGGGCTGTACTAGTGAGTACAGAGAAGGTGAGCAGAGATAAAGGGATTTTTTTTTCATGCTTATGAAACATGAATTTCTAACAACTCTCTTCATTGTTCTTTTTCATTAATTCATTTCAAAAAATGGGAAAGAAAAGCCCTTTGTAAACCAGAGAAAGGGAACCTCCTCTCTCTCTTGCTTTGTATTTCTTACCAACTCTTACTCCAACAGCTTCACTCCAGCCTCCATTTCTGTGTCAGACCAGCCATCAGTTTGTGAAATCATGACATAAGGCTGCTTGCTCAGAATTTTCTCATATCCATCATCAGCTGTCTACAGAGTGGGTTAAAAAAAAGCCAAGTGAGCCAGAGATCTAAGCCTCAGATCAAGGGGAGTGAAGGAAGCTGGAGTCCCCTGCTCAGGATGGGAGGAGGATTTGCTGCAGGTGTTATAACCAGGTGGTGCAGCCCTACTCCCCGTCTGGTGAGAGGATCTGCTCTGAACCACTGCTTGACAGCATGTTGACTCACCACGAGGGTGCTGGCGTTGTCACCACAGTCAACTGGGGAAAAAAGGGAAAACACATATGTTTATGCATTCACACGCACCTTTAATGTGGCTTTGAAGTGTAGCTTTGGCTTCAGATGCGCCTTGAGATAAATCATAAATCAAGCTCTACAGCCATGTGATTTGAAATAAAATTAATACAATGGGGGTCACTTCCAAGTCTTTTAACTCCAGTGCCAAATAACTCTTGTAGCTGAATACAGAAACAGAGAATGATACAGAAGAGATTCATAGAGGTTGCTGTACCTAAGCCATGTTCAAAATGGTTCATTGGGCTTTCTTACTAAAGACACCCACTGGCCATTCAGGGGACCAGCGCAGCTGAAAGCTGAGACTGTCTGTGCAGGAGAGGGAGGGAAAGGGAGTGGGTGAGCTGAGAGGTGCTTGTTTCCTCTTTCCTTCTATAGGAGCGCTGACAGCATTTCTTATGAATAGCAGCTCAGCCTTGGGCCAATCTAGAAAAAAGTTAGTTAAAAAATAACTTAGTCAGATGTGAACGTGAATTCGATTTCAGAAGTTACTTGGGGTATGAGGTATGAAAATAAAATGAAAAGAGCAGAAGGGCCGTGATGTTAGAGGCAGGAAGATGCATTTAGCTGTTTTGCTTTCACTGCCTAGGAGGAGGGATCTGCCATAGCTTATCTTTCCTAGCGTATCTGCTACATTTGAAGTGAGTTAGGCCCCAACTCAATCTGTCTGGTGCACTCGGGATAAAGCCATGAGAACAGAAAATACAAGGTTTACCCAGGCAGACCAAAGTCCATATAGTTCCATATCTTACAACAGATGCTAAGGGAAGGCTGGGAGAACAAGGCAATACTCCCATGTGAAGTGCCTGCCACTGGCCTATCTGTGGAGGATCTAACATGAGCCAGACGGATTCGTGAAACACTCAGCTAGGTTGCTCATGTGCCAGACTATACTGGTCACAGCTTGCCCTGTGTTCAAAGGGTCCTGTCTCTGTGGTCTTTACATACAATCCAATTAGCTTCAAGTTTTGTAGCTGCTCTTTCCTTACTCACACACACAGAATCTCAGAATGGTTCAGGTTGGAAGGGACCGTAAAGATCACCTAGTTCCAACCCCCCTGCCATGGGCAGGGACACCTCCCACTAGACCAGGTTGCTCAAAGCCCCATCCAGCCTGGCCTTGAACACTCCCAGGCATGGGGCATCCACAACTTCTCTAGGCAACGTGTTCCAGTGCCTCACCACCCTCACAGTAAAGAATTTCTTCCGGATATCCAATCTAAGTCTACCCTCTTTCAGTTTGCTGTGGGTCCCTTAGTCACTGGGAGCCTCACCATGTTTTTGGGGAGCCTCTGCTAGTCCCTGAGCCATCTGACCCCTGCCAGTTGCCCATGTTTACATTAGCCCAAGCTCCTAGTTTTATAAGGGCCACCTGTTGGGCTTCACACACTGCTCTTTCTGGCTTCAATCATCTTTTAATTAATTTAATGAATGTGATTCAGTGACAGGGTTAATAAGTAATCAGGTAATTAGGAGCTTTCTCACAATGTATTCAAGGGGCAGAGTTAAGGTTGTGTGACCATTCCACAATTTGGTGTCCTAGGGTTAGAAACATTCTTTTAGTGTGACTATGCTATTCATTACTGCTGGGTCCTTTCTCTTATTTACTGTATGAGACACCACGGGGTCCATTGTCTCTAATACTAAGAAAGCTGGAAAAAGGAGGCTCCATCGTAATATTTTTCGCTTCCTTTTTCTGAACTGCTTTCCCAAAACTATGATTGTAAGAATGGAATTTGTTTCTTGTGGGATTCCAATAGCAAGCGGATGCACAGTGAGGAAGGCATGGAAAAAAACCCGTCTCCAGCACAACCATCTTCAGCTGTTCAGTGTTTTGCTCGGTATGGCTTCCACTGCATCTGAAGAGCCAACACAAATGAGAAAACCCCTGCACAGGCGCTAATAATCCTACATATGACTTTTGACTGAACTTGTCTGACTAATGTGCTTTAAAGCAAAACCCCGTGCTTAACCAAATCCAACTTGGAATAGTTTCTTTGGCCTCTAGTTCCCTGGTATTCAAGCACTGCTGCTCAAATATCACACCAAAGAACTCGAGTAATTCTAACTTGCAGCAGTTCCAGGCTTCCAATGACAGCATTGTTTTGCATTGATTATTTTTGTGAAAGACTGTTTCTCTAGGATATATTGAGGCCAAACGACCCTATGGATTCAATCAGCACAGCATCGCTGAACCCAGTGATGCAGAGCTAGTTTGCCTCAGCTGATAATCTGGCACATTTGTATTCCTGCCTGCTTTTTATGGGATTAAAGATAAATCTAGCTGCTCAGGTTATGGCTGAATGCCTGTAGATGCCAAGCCAGTCGACCATGCCAGTCTAGGTCCTAAGGAAGTAATCAGGGTGGCTTCAGAACTGCTGAGCAGAGTAGGGAAGGGGACAAAGTGAGGGATAAAACACGCACTAAGTAAGAAAATGCAATGTAATTGGCAATTCTTCAGAGGCTTTGAGTATGAGCTTTTGTCATTAGAAATAGACTTGATTTTTAAAAGCTGCCACTGTAACTTTCTGATTTAGGATTTGTGTCCTATTAGGTACGTGGCTAGTCTAAAATTCAACTGCACAGAAAGAAGTGTTTACTCAGGGCAACAGGCTTGTCTTGTGAATGACATCATCAGTGGGAGCAAGGTCTTTGGCTTCAAATGAAGAACAAGTCAGTCTTCCACCAGGCATTTTACAGCATAGACCTGGTTTTGTTTTTTGGGTTTGTATTTTTTTTTTTTTTCTCCTCTGGCAACTCTCACTGTAACTGTTTAAGGAGTTATAGCTCCCAGGTGCTCACTCTGCTCTGCTGCTGGGGGTTATTGCCCCTCTGGAAGAGCCAACAAAACAGAGCATATGCCCACCCCTTGGCAGGTCCCCTACAAAACCCAGTTACACCACTAACAAAGGAGGGTTTCTCTGTAGGCCACACAGCAGCAGCAGCAGCACACAGAAAGCTGGTACCATAGCAGTGGTCTAAATTTCTCTGATGCCAAACAGTATCAAAGCTATTTGGTGTATACACTATTGCAGTATCTCAGTATCTCCATGGTCAGTCCTGGGCACTTCTCTGAGGCCAATTTCGTCTCTTTTCTGAGGGGCCCATCTCTGCGCTCCCTAGCCCCTATTCCTCTCCATGGATGATGACAATTTTGGAGAAATTACTACTGTAAAGGATTCAAGTGACACCACTATTCCCTGCACTAGACTGACGAGGAGTGGCTAAAACCTCGTGCCAGCATTTACCTGTGCTGGCTTTGGTTGGATATCTTGCACCAGGCGGAGAAGCAGTACCTTACACCTCCATGACTTCAGAGTGCAGCATCTGGGATGCTCTTCTGAGCTGCTTTCTAACAGCTGCAGGGAAATCCAGGGAATAGTAATAGTGACGGAGAAACGAGGACTGGAAGAAAAAAGATGAGAGAGAGGAAGAGAGAGAAAGGGGAAGAGGAAGGGAGAGGAGCAGAAGACCTTGTAGACACCAGAGTGAGTAGCTTGCAATTTATTTCTTTATTTGTGCCTATCACTGGTCTCCCTTCTTCTCTTCGGATATAGCTTTTGCATCTGCCCCAATTTTTCTCAAGTTTGTCCCTTGCTCCCAAGCACTTTCATGGTATCTTTTGAAAGTGGCCCTAGATGGAAGATCGTGATCACCTCCACAGCTGTACGATGGGGTTAAATCAGCTGATGATACCTCCTCCTTTCTCATAGAGTATCTGCTTACTGGTTGGAAAAAAACCTGGCAAGATGAGGAGACAGGGCCTGGGTATAGGTGTTGGAGGCACATTTTCTTGAGTGGGGTTAGCACATTGGGCTCAGGTGATGTGCAGGGGTGGACTGAAAACTGCTGAGATCGAAGCTGAGCCCGTGCAACAGGAAATGGAAGGGGAGGAAAGAATGTGAGGAAGAACAAAAAAAATAAGATGACCCCGTGTTGCTGAAGAGAAAGGGGTACTGAGTCTTCACACAGTCTGAATGTGGTCTGAAAAGTTAACAGTTTTCCTTCCTTTTCTGTAAGGTTGTTTTGGTGGGGACAGGGCAGCCAATTAAGAATGAGGGTATGAGCATGGAAATTTGCCATCTCTGAGGAGCAACATGATTCAGAGAGCGCAAGGTGCTTTGGGAAGGGATAGTTTTTCCTGAGTCCTCAAGGAACTCATGGGTGAGACTGCACTTCCAGGTGATGGGATCCTGAATAAATGTGGCATTGATTGATCCTGAATCAAATTTGGCAGCATCTGCCTAGAGGAGAGCAAATGTGGTACATATTTTTTTAGGAAAAAAGGAAAGTGGTGATCTTGCAAACTAGTCCTTTTAGTCTAACCTTGGCAGTATGCCAGTTTTGCAACAAATTTCTAGGACAAGAATAGTTACTGTATGGAAGTTAGTAAAAAACAGGATTTGAGTTAGAAAAAGGTGAAACATGCCAAACTGAAATTATGATTTTCCTGGATAGCTACATTACTAAACAAGGGAAATAAGAGTGGTCTATTTTATCTCAACTTCAGGGAAGCATGTCACATGGTATTACATAAGAAATTATCAGTTTATGTGGAGCAGATATGGGAGATAGTGATCAACAAGACAGCCAAAGGAGTTATACAGAAAGGGGAAGCATTTGGCTAGCTGAAGGTTACTGAGAGAGCTCTTCAAGGATTAATCTCAAGCTAAACTTGTTTAGGCATTTAATTAATGACAGCAATAATGACTTGGTAGAAAGCATGGGAATGTGCTAATGACATTTGTTATCGACACAGAAGAAGGGGGTATGGTGTTGAGCCAGAATATATGAAAAGAAAACCAGAATTACTGTGGGTTTGAAGTAGCAGAAATAGGACAACAGTCATTAGTGCAAATTGAAAGATCATGCATTCGCTGCTAAGTAGCAGGGATTTTGCAAAAAAAATTAAGCTTGTCAGTTGAAAATAACAGGAATATAGATATAGGCATGACATAGCAATGAATAAGTCAAGTGTGGTTAAAGTATATGTCAAAAGAGCCACTTCTACTAGATAAAAAGGGACCGATGCTAATCTTGCTGGTACCAGTGAGGACCCTGAAATAAAACATGCCTTTCTGGGCACCTGTGTTTCAGGAAGAAGAATTCAAACAGGAAGAGGGGCCAAGAAGGCCTGACTGGGAGTGAATTTAGGGGAACCGAGAACTGATCTGGCAACAGAACACTAGAACCACTCAGGTTGCCTAGCCCAGCAAAACAAAGGTTGAGAGATGATCTGCTTGCTGCTCAAGCAACCACAGGGCCTGGAATATAAGAAGGAAAAAATAGCTTAATGACAGCTTAATGGTATTCTCATCAGAAAGACACAAGTGTCTGAAAAAGCTAGGAACAAGGCTAAGTTGGGAAATGGAAGAGGTCTCCTCAGATTCAGAGGGGTGTGGTGCTGCGACAGGATCCTGCCTGGAGTAGGAGGACAGGACCATACCTGCTTTTGGGGGAAGCTTGCTCAGATCAAGAGAAGAATGACCTGAGGTACACCCCAAGACAGGCAGGGGTAGTCTGAAGAACTTTTTCTATACTCCTAAATCTTTTTGTTCCTACCAGCTGACGCCAACTGTTCACCTCCACACACAGGGAGCAGCCCTGGGGAAGAGTGTTTCTTAGACAGGCTTGATCTCTTTGGTTCTTCATGTGTGGCCTTGAACTGCTCTCGATTTAGGGCATGTGGTGGAGCACCACAATCTAACCCAGGGCCTGTAAATGGTTTGCAAGAGGTTCCGTGAGAAAATTCTGTGTTTAAAATGTGAAATGTGTTTCAAATTTTGGATGGGCACAGAGGTCATGTGACAACTGCTCTGCTTCCCAGTTGGAAGAACGCACCTCCTAGAACTGAGTTTCTTTGCAAATACTCTTATTTAGGGCTCCAACATTCATATTCTGAGAATATTCTGACCTATATTCTTCAAATTTGCTACTTCCACAAATATTCCTGCTAGCAAATTGATTCTCTAGTCTTGAGCCAAAAGGGTGTGAACGCAGCATGAAGTAAAAACATTTTTTGTTCAAATGAATAGTCCTAGAAAAATTTTCAAGGAATACACTTGGGTCCTGGAGGGACACAGGAAACAGAGTGCTAGACAATCAGGAAGAGCAAGAAGAGGAACAGAGAGAGACAAATTGCATGAGAGAGCCTGAGGCACGTCTGAGGCGGGCTTTAAAAACAACAAGGACAAATTTGAGTTGAATAGGGAACCAGAGACGCTGCCTGAGGACAGTGCGAACGCTGATCCCTGACACTTGCAAAGGAGAGAGCCCTGTGCATCCAGGTGAGGTCACACACAAGAAAATTCAGCAGTTGAACTTACAGGAGCTGAGAGATTTCCAAGGTAGAAGCCCAGGCTGTGGAGTAGAAGGGTGAGGTCCACAGCTGCTGGCAAATAGAGGCAGAAGACATGGAAGCAGAAGGACTAAGAATGAGGAAATACGCTGTAGAGCAGTCAAGAGGAAGTAAACCATAGGAGCGAGATCGGGAAGAGCAAAGCTGCTCAAAATTCAAAGTCAAACTGGAAAGCTGGCAAGATTTATGTGGTTTCAGATTGAAAGCATGTAAAACCACTTGCACAGGACGTGTATCATTGAAGGGTTGAAGTAGAAAGCTTTTCAACTCTGAACTGAGTTTTGGGTTTTTGATCAAACCACAGACCAAGAAAACAGTTTTGAGAGTGGGGGTGGGAAGCTAGGTTTCATTGAGAAAGTTTCTTCTGCCTGTAAATGATGTAAGGGAGTGGAAAATGATGCTGTGCTTGTCTCCGAGCATTTTTCTGGATAGGATCCCATTTAACACAACCCTTTTTTACACGAAAGCTTCCCTTTGCTTCTGTCCCCTCTGGTTATGAAACAATGGTGCTCTGCCCATACGCCCCCCACCGCAATCTGGGGAGCTCAGGTGACCACTCAGATTGCTTTAGTTTTTGTGCAAATCATGAGTGCAGGTTGCATTTTACTCCTCCTTGACTCTCTTGCATTGAGGCACCGGCACCTAGTTTCTCTAGCCAGCCTCTTTTGCACAGTGAGGGGGATCTTTAGAGGATCTGAAGAAAGCAAGGGGAGGAAAGAGAACGATGATTAGAGACTTCTGAAAGGGGCAGTGAGGAATTAGGGCCTATACTCTTTGAAAATTTGCGTGACACTCCTTAACGGTCCCTGCCTCATTTTCCACTTGGCTGCTTTATGACTGAACTGTAAACTAAAAATGACATGGGCTCATTAATTTGGCAGCAACTGGCAAGATGTGGCCATTTAGCATACCCACAAAGCTATTGTTTAAGGCTGGGTCATGTCAAAGGGCAAGCTAAATATGGCCAAACCTCTGAAAGGCTGAGTTTAGGAGTCCTAGAGCCCAAACCTTCTCCCTAACCTCTGCTTGTCTTCAGCACTGTGATCAGCTTGGGTTTTCCGGGGAAGGCTTTACATAAAGCTGTCAAGTTACTAGCAATATTATGTCAGTTTGATTTTTTTTTAAAGCAGGCTCAATTATATCATCCTCTCTTCACATCTGATAAGCAGTGCAAAAAGTGTTTGCAATAGTGGCTTCAAGGGAAGAGAAATGCTTTGGTTGCGGGTTGCTGCTGCAAGTCCAGAGTATGAAGGGAATCTAAACCCAAATGCTTTAAAATGTCAGATGCCACAGAATCACTGAAAAACCCTTCAGGACATTGGTCTGACTGCATTTGTTTGGTTTAGAGAGTAGGTGGTTACTCTCTACACTGTCAAGGAATTAAAGCGCATGGCGATCAGGCAGATCATGTGTGTGCAGGCTGAAGAAGCCCATGTGAGTTCAGTATTAAAAAGCCACACCACAAAATGCAGGCTCAGTATTCACACACGTCTCTTCCTCAGACAAAAGAAGACAATGAGAACGAAAACGAAGTAAAAAAGCAGCTTCTCCCCTTCCTTTTTCCCATTCCTCTGCACGACTGCCCCTCTGGTATAGTGGGACAGACTTTCTTTGTGTCTTTGGTGTGATGGTTTGCTCCCACTTTCCCTTGAGCTGATGCTGATAGAAAAGGACGACATCCCAACCCACACTCTCCCTAGCCAAAAGCTGCCATTTATTCAGGGGACTTGGAAGGAAGCCTTTCCCCAGCTGGTCCATTCCTGCTTGGGACATCTACATCTGAAAATAATACCTCTACTATTTATGCACGTGGTCCTGTCATGACCTCGTCTACTACGATAGATTAACCAAATTTCTCCAATGTTTTCTTTACTTCCTGATGGCCACTATTGACTTTGCTGTGTGATGAAGGCTTTCGAAGGAGCTAAACATGCATCAGTACAGGAAACTTGGCTTGCCTGAACTTTGGGGTGGCTTGCTATTCTGAGGGATTTCAAATTTGATTTTTTCGCTTTTAAAATTAAGTCTCACTAAAGCAGAAGGGACAAATAACTTGGACTGGCATTTGCTTCTTGGTAAGCAGTCATCTTAATGAATTTCACAGAAGGCAAATCACAGTTCTCAGGTGTCAAAATTTAAGTTTACTTCGTATGCTGTTTGAAATTTAAATGTTGCAGACTGGCTTTGCCACGAAAAAATATCTCAGCCTGGCTTCTCATTATTGCATTTAAACTTAAAAGAGTGTAGTAATCATAAAACAACGCTTTTTTTGTCAACCTCATATTCTGCTAAGGTTAATAAGCAAATGTTTTTCCATGCTGATTGGTTAAGTCATCTTGAGAAAAAGCTCTTACTCATTTAAGTACTGCATAATTCAAAATCTCTTTTTTCCCTCTTCTGTGTTTCCAGAGATATTCCCCTATATATTTCCACTTCTTGTTTTGTTTTATTTTGGTTAAAAGTTCACGCAGGGTTGATTAATTTTAGCAAGTTTCCAAAAATGAAGTGGGCTTTTATGCCTCAAGGAAATTTTTTTATTTTGACATTTAACAGCGAAGAAAACTATTTCCTCTCCCATTCAAAGCTAACCATGTTTAATTGGCCTAGAAGTCTGTTGTAGTTTGGAAAATGTTTGTGATATCCCATCTGTTTTTTCATCCAGCCATCCAAGTGGGCCTGTGTTTACTGTCTTGTTGGGTTTACATGTACAATGATGTTGGTATGACAAGGTATTCGCTTGAAACAATTGAAACAATACTAGATCTTACAGGCTGTGTGACTCTTAATAATGCTTTGTTTTACATAGGCAAAAACAACTGCAGTTTTAGTGATGGTTTCATGAGATCTCAAGTTTATTCTAACTGCTTGGACACGTAAACTGCATGAATAATACACACAACATAGAGCCATGCAGTCACACACAGCTGTGCTTTGGGGACCATTTGGAGTACTTAACGGTATCTATTTGTTGGCTTTAGTGGATTCAAATGAATAGTTTTGTATCTTTTGACCTTTGGTTGAAATGAAATGGTTTAACGCAACAAACAACCTCTAAACTCATAGGCTACCATTTGCATCTCCCCCTGCACATCATTAAGAGACTTTAGACTTTAGGGTGACAAGCAATATATTTTGTAAAACAACAGGGATTTAAGATGCAGACATGTACAGATGTTGCGTTTTCCATACATTTTTGTGGTCAGATAGCAATGTTTGAAGATGTATGTGTGAGGTCATTTGAATTCACTTGGAGATGGGAGCTTCATAGGCACAGAGACCATCTGGCGCTCAGATGTGGACTGCAGGTAGACCTATTTGTTTTTAACTGAAGTCACTGAGGAATGAAAATGTCAAGTACCCTAACACTGCAGAAAAATGATAATCACTAACCACCCAGCACAGCGTCTGTTTAACCAGTCTCAAAAAAGTAATCCAGTCAATGAAGTAGGAAATTGCAGGCATTACAGTATTTTTTCTTTTCTGTGTGTGTGCGCGTGCGTATGTATATGTGCAAGTGTGTATGTTATGCCAAGTCCTTAATGGAGTGGTGAGATTTCTGGGTGTCTGCTCATGGTGGTCCACACAAACAAAAAGACTGGTAATTGGAGAAATTGCTCTAAAATCACTTAGCCTGGAGTGTCTGACAAGCTGCAATCAGTCTCTGACATGTGCGTAAATCCCAATTTTTTGGATGTTATTTGACTCTGGTGGTAAATCTTTCTGGCTAACTGCTGTGCTGTTGGTTTCAGAATTGGAAGTTAGGCTGTGCAGGGATGTAATTCAGGATGTCCCTCACACCCCTCCGCCTACTCCCCAACCCCAGCTTTCAGCTGTAGGTACTGGCATGGTGGCTGGGGGTACTGAACTGCTGGCACACAAGAGCTGAGATAGGCTTACTTGCTTTCAAGGTGCCAGAGACCACATCAAAGACAGAAAAGAGTGAAACCACTGTGGAAAATGGGAATGAAGACAGCACCATGTTGCCTGAAGACAGGGACTTCCTCCACAAGCTTTGGATGCATTTTCAGATATAAAAATGAGCCTTTCATGCTTTCTTTGAAAGATAAAAAAAAAAAGGAACCACACAAATTTGTAAAAAGTATTCCAAATGATGAATAATGTATGACTTGGTGTAAGCACTTTCTGTACAAAAGTATATTTCAAAGCACAAAATCTGTCAGCCTGTCTTATATCTACAATTACTTTAAACACCTCAATATCTTGACAGCTGCTTGAAATTTGTGTCATTTCACTAAGTAACGGTGAGAGATTGAACCCCCAGACCTTGTGCCACCCGATGTAATAGAATTTGGTGTTTCTGGGCAAAGATTTCATAGTCACACACCAGCTGCTCTATTCAGCAAAATCTGCAAGTGGCACCCTGGTGATCAGCCTAGGCAAAGTTCAAAGTTCAGATGAGCACAAAGAACAAACAGAGCTCTCAGATCTTAGATACCTCTGCAAGACTTTGTGGGAGATGCTTGAAAAGCAGAGCAAATGCTGGGCAAAGTCTAAGGCATGCTCTCTGCTCCCTCGTGCGAGACACTCTTTTTAAAATTATCTTGCTCCCTGTGAGAAAAGTCTTAATCATTCTCTTCTTTCTCACTCTCCAAGACATTTGAAGTTGAAGTCCTATGGGCTGGACACTTTTCTTTCTTCTTCTTTTTCTTTTTCTTCTTCTTTTTCTTTTTCTTCTTCTTTTTCTTTTTCTNTTCCCTCCCTCCCTCCCTCCTTCCTTCTTTCTAAGATGCATCTAACTTTCTTTCACATTCCATGTTGGAGTGAGGACTCTCTGTAATCTTCCTCTGTCTTGGTGATTTCAGTGAGATTCATTTGTTAATTTTTGACTTCTCCACCTTAGCCTTTGAGCAGCACAAGGTTACCTCCAACCTAAACTAGAAATTTAACACTGTGGCACCGCTACTTCTTTTGGTAGAGGAGCTGTATTGATGGAACTCTGCCACTCTGAAATGCCTGACACTTGCAAATTCAAAGAAATGTATTGTGACCTGTTTTATCACTTGGTGATAGATCACCAGGTGGATTATCAATGAACAAAACCCATGATATTTCTCTACAGAAAAGCAATCTAGGATATGGCACAAAAATTGCAAAGGAATTTTACCATCAAAGTGTTGGTATAAAGAACGTAATTATCTGCAAATAGTTTGTGGAAAATGCTTTAAAAAAGGGATTATGAAGCAAAATAAAAAATACAGAGTTGATAAGGATCTAGGTGTTTTCTTATGTGGCTGTTACAATAATAAAAACCTGTCAAAACTCCAAGCTCTTAATAAATATTTTTCTTCTCAGAAGCTTTGAGACTGATTTTTAGGTGTAGCTAGTTCTTATGTAATTAATCTTATTACTAGTTTTAAATAATCTCATTTTCTCTACGTGTAGTTGGCTAGTAACTACTTTATCAGGAGCAGACAGTAAATAAATGAGGAATCTGAACATGCTCTCTCACTCTATTCTACATAGAGAGGCCCCATGCAGCAGGAGCCTAAATCACTTTCCAGAGATGCAAATCTAGCTGACCCAGTAACATAGCAATCCCTAATGGAGTTATTCCAGATTTGTATCAGCACGATGACGAGTGGAATAAAACCTGAAAACGGCAACCAACATGATGTCAGGCAGCCATGTCTCTAACTTGCGGACTGTGGTCTTGAGGCCTCCTTTCAGCACAGGGTGATGAGCACTGTGATGAAGTTTACAGGGTCTCCAGGCAAACTATCAGACTTGCTGATCTCTGGCTGGAGCGTATCTACCGATCTGTCAGCCTAACCATCTATATCTAATCTTTGTCAGATAAAATTGATAAGATAAATATAAATTTGTAATAAGCATTGAAACCTTCTCTAAATCTAGATCAAGAGTTATTCGGGTTTGTTTCTGAGTTCTTTGTAGAAAGGGCATATTACAAAAATTCAACACTTCAGCACATGCTTAAGGAGACAACTGCATCTAAATGCAATAGAAATTATGTATAGATCTCCCAGGACACATTAACAACAGCCGCAGTATACACAAACATGTTCTCCTCACAGGAAGACAAGAATATTATTCCTTTGGGATGATTTCTGTCTTGCTGAAGTTCAACTTGTATCAGTGTGTCAAACTGGCTGATGCAGGACAACATGATTTACTTGAGACCTTCCTTTTGCTTTTGTGATGATCTATGTTGGTGTATTTGGCTGGAGGCAGGGTTTCTATCTCTGCATTTGGCTTCTATACCCAGCCTTATATAGTAATGCTCTCATCTGGCACACTTATTTGTACAGTGTGTCTCATTATGGCTTTTTAATAAAGAACAAGTTTCCTGGCATTTTCTTTGCTGTCCTTGGGGTAGGAACAATGGACTGATCCAGAGTTTTCTCCACCCAGTTTTTTGCCCACAGAGGGCTACTTTAGTTCAATTGATACCTGACTTTCACTTGAGTATGTCAACTGGGACTATAGTCCCAATGATTTCATTTCCCTACACACTTACGACGGTTTTTAGATTTTAAGCATTTGACAATTTTACTTAGTAAGGACACTGAGTTCATGAATAAGCTAATCTGAAAGAAAGTACTGGTTTAAATAAACTGAGAATTAATAGCAAATGACACATGCCTATTTTTTTGGGTTTTCTACAGTAATGAACTTTAGGACTGGCTAATAAAGCTATATTCCTTGATTGCATGAAGTGTGTCAATGTTTTTAATGGAAAGATGATCAGTGTATTTACAGCTGAGGTTGTCTCTCATTAAATATTGTTTGATGGACGGTACAGAAAAGTAGGAGAAACATCAGAAGCATCATTTTCATTAACTGGGAACAGAAGCATTAACATGATCCCCTTTCGTAATTAATTTGAAAATGATATGCATCTCAGCAAACATACCCGTTGTTGAAACATTTCCTCTAGGTATATTCCACTCCTCTTGATGTGTTTTGGGACTCTACCAGCATCCACTATTATTTCAACATGCTTCTTTTCCTCTCTTTCACACAGTCTGCCTTTTCTTTTGGACAAAGTGAGATGGACAGCCTGTTTTTGAAGCCCGTGAGTTCTGCTGTCTGGATTTGCCAGTGGAGGTCTGGGGGTTGTGACACCAGGCCCTTCCTCTGCCTGACCTGGGAGTTAGTCTTGCCAGCAGAGTGCTGTTGTTATTAAGACACAGATGTGGACACTGTGTCCTTCCTCCCTGGCTGTGCAGTTTGCTTTCCAGCCCAGAAGAAAGCTCTAACACAAGGAAAGGCTGAGCACTTCCAGTGCGGTCTGTAGGAAAGCACTGGATGTGTGGCAGAGCATGAGTGTGGACTGCCCTAGGCTGAGGGGAGTGTGCAGCCCATCTCCTTTCTCAGGAGGTTCACCAAGCATCAGCATAGGAAAGGTGGGTATCAACTCTTCCTTTTAGGCAAACTCAGGCCACTCAAGGTGGAGGTCCCTGGTCACCACGAGAGCAAAGCTTATGGGATCTGTGCTACATGGCTCCTGCATTCTTAGGCATCTATACCTCCTTAAGGACACAGTTGGATGTGCTTTTGTGGTTACCTCCTTTTCTCTTTAGTGCCTTAATTCTACTCAAACTACCCTTTCAGGGCGCTTCCAGGAAGCTCACTGTGACCTCCAGGTTTGACCCCTCGTCTTGGGTGAGCATTTACTAAGAGAGATATCCCATTATAACATGGTGACTTGTTTTAACCACCTATGTGTACCTTCCAGATAAATACTGCATTGCTCTACAAATACCCATGGCCTCCACAATGCATTGCCTAGAAGACAGTCATAGAAGATTATCCCTCAAGGAAGCGTTTGCTATATTCAGCAGAGCACCAGACATATTGCTAGGTAAAATTAGATATTCAAAACCAGTATCTGGAATTTTGAGGAACAGCGCTGCATAAAGGTAAGAGACAAAATGCCCTAGAACAGTATTGATTCTTCCTAGCTGCTCCAATGCCTCAGCATCATCATTTGGATGGCTACTTCACTTCTGCCAATAGACCAGAGCCAACATGTGCTCCTGTTGTTGGAGGTGGCTATCAGACCAATTGTTCCGCATTGCTGTGCTCCTTCCTGGTCCAGGTGGAATGACCCAGCCTTGTTCTTGCCTTTATCAGAATTTCTTTTCCTGTCATGACTGTGCACTAGAACTCCACACAGGACTGCACAGGGTTAGGTCGATTGCCTCCCACTTCCTCAGTGAAGTCTCTTGATTAATATTTCAGTTTTATATCTCGATGGGGACATCCCTGGCTGTGCTCCTTTGTAATAGTCTCCTTAAAATGTAGTAGTATAATGTTGTAAATTATGCATCACAAGAAATATTAATTGTATAAGCACCTTCTAAAGACTGATAATATTCAGCTTCCTCCAAGCTTTCCGTAAAGTCTACATGTGTCCTGGAGGACAAAAGAGAGTTCTGAGGATGTGCTTGCCAAGACCACACATTTGCATCCTTCCCCTCCTGCACTTACACGAGTAAGCATATACACAATTCATTAGATTAAGAGGAAGCCCTGGGGTATGCTGCCACAGTTGCCTACATCCTTTTCTTGTATCTAGCCTTCAGACCTAAATATGATAATACTTTGCACAAACCCTGCCATACCTAGGGAGCCTCAGACAAAAGATTGTGTTTTCTTCAGTACAAACCATTGCTGAAGACACTGGAGTTGTATGGCAAGAGCATGGAATCAGAATCAGGCCCAAACTTTCAAGGTTTGCTCTGAATTTCCTGGCTTTTGTGGTTAGAATCCAGACCCTTAACATTATTTTAACATAGGTTTTGCATTTATATTTATAAACACAGAGTACTGCTGCCTATTTGAGTTTAGAATAGACTGTGGTATAAACATATTTCCTCTTTACACATTATAATCAGTGCACAATGGCCTGCTTTATGTAAAACATATCACAGTCTTTGCTTCTCTGCATGTGCTCGCATGCACATATAGCTTAAATTAACTAACTTAATATTCTCATGATGTGTTCAAAGAGGAGATCTGTGAATGAGGTAGGGAAAGACAGTCTTGCAGTTCCTATTTTGGAGTTTGAGATTAAACACTGTATTTAGAGAAACATTTAATGACGATTCATTTTAACAGGCTTTTGGTTGATGACTTATTTATAATTTCATCAACCAAACACTTCCCTTGACAGAGTATGTTTTGGCTCACTGTTGCTCCTGACAGCTATGCAGAACAATCCATAGTAAATGTGTCCTTTGGAAAATTAGCCAAACATCATTCCAATGCAATGACTCTGTAGGCGATAAGATGAAAATGATTAGTTACAGTTCATTGAATATTGCCCCAAACCTGTTCAAAACTACTGCTTGGCATAATCCCTGAGAAGGTGTTTTGGCTTCTTTCACAGCATCGCTGAAAAGCAGCTGAAATCAAAGTTGAGTTTTGTTTAAAGGGTGAATCAATAAAAAATGGGGGGCTGAATTTTACAAGTATTGTCTGCGGACTCTGACCTAATTCTGCAAGATATTTTGCTTAACTTGGAGCACGTGAATTTACTTTTTGGGGATTAATCACACATTAATGTTTTTGTAGTAAGATTTTTTGGTTGATGGCCTTGCACAGTAACTTTACTTTCAGTCTAAATGCACAAACAGCACCAGTAATAACAACAACAACAAAACCACCTAATTCCCATATAGCATTTGCATATGTAGATCTCACAGCTTTTGGCAAAAGAAGTCTGTGTCACCATGCCCATTTTAAGGAGAGAAAATGGAGACAAAAAGTTTCCAAGACACTATGAGGTGTATTGTCCAAGAACTCCCTTCCAGCTGGAGACAGAGAACTGAGATCCCTTTAATTTCAGTCCATTTCAAGAAACTTTTATTCCAGTCTTGCTTCACTTGAGGGTCCCATAAGACGTACCAAGAATGTTATTTGCTGAGCACTAACAGGGGTGATGGAACAGTGAATTCTGTAGCCGGGGCATCATCTATAACACACAAACGGTGGCAGGATTGTGCAGTGCTCATGTCAGGCACTGTGGTGCTCCCAGGCAGAGCAGCTGAAGCACAAAAATGCAATGTTCTTTTTCCCTTTTTTCAAAAAAGATCAAAAATCCAGAGGTTTGGGACAAAGCGCTTATTTATGATCTCTGCTGGATGCCTGTTGCCAGACGCAACGCGTGCTCTTTCCGTTGTGCTCTGGACTGAAGAGAGAACTGCAGCACTGGGTGCTGGGCACACAGGCAGCTTCCCACCCAGCTACATCTTCCCCACCGCACCGTTCTCTGAGCCCATGCCACCTCCTGTGGTAGGTCAGCATGACCACAGGCTACGGGGCTCATTTTCAGTGCCCTGGGCTGCCTCTGACCCGATGGAGGCTGCCGTGGGCAGTGGCGCTTTCAGCAGCATTAATCCATAGTTTTATGAGAGTCGCACGCTGTCTCCCAGTTTATAAAACTTGCAGCATGGATTAGGTATACATAGGTCCATCTGCTCAGATTCTCAATCATTAGACAAGATAATGTAATTCAATTCACTTACAATGCTATCTTATTCCTTCACAGAGGTTTTTCTGAAGAGATATCAGACTACTTTGGAGAGACATGTGCTATTAACCTCACTTTTCATATCCCAAACTAATGTGGTTTGTCTGAAATCACTGCCTAAGTCAGCTGAAGAGCTGGGGTGAAACCTCTGTCTTCTCACTCCCGGTATGAAAAATTATCCTCAAGTCAGCTTTCAAACTCAAACTGGTTTTAATGAAGATAAATGGAAGCCTTAAACCCTCCTAATACATTTCAATATGTTAGCTGTAAGTCTCAATAGTAAACTTCCACCTGGGAAACTGCTGCATATGAAAAAAGTGCAAGACAATTCCACTCTGTCCTCTCAATGTCTGGAAATAAAGAGGTATACATAGATCTACTCTACCCTGCAGATAAAACATTTTATTAGCAAAAGATACATTATTGTGCCTCTTAGTAACTGACAAATACAATGAACACTTCATGTTTCATGTCTGACTTTCCTTTCCTAAGACTAGTTGTAAAACAAAATGTAAAAAATTTATCTTTTTTTTGACTTTTGCATACAATGAGCTAAATTGTGTTCTCTGAGCTGTGCACCATGCTGGTCCCCACGAATGCATATAAGAACAGGATTTGACTTCCCTCACCCTCCAAATTTAATCAGGGATTTCAGCATTATATGTAGATCTGCCAAATTGTATCCCTGCTGAAAAATATGATTAGCCACTGACTGCTCCCCTGCAAGTCCTGTGTCCCAATCACTTGCATGCCGGAGGTGGGGGCCTGTGCCCCTGTTGGATCCTGGAGAGCTGAGGATGGAACATCTCGGTCTGTCTGATGGAGTGGACCATGGGATGAGTATGGATTTACTGGGGATGTGAGAGGAGGTTTGCCTCATCTTCCTCAGAGGATTACACGTGGTGTCTCACTGTCTCAAACAGCTGTGGCTGTGCAGCCTCTTTAGTTAGACTGGGGCAGAAAAAGCAGGCTAAGTGGTAAGCTTTTAAAATTGTATTCTCTCACCACTCCCTTCCCATCAGGGAAAAAAAAGCATATGTAACACAAGCATTGTATGTACCTGTATCTGTTCCTGCCCTTTCCCTGCGTAGTAATTAATTCAAATCAGGGATGAAAGCCAAATGAAATATAGTTTCTCTGAACTGTGCCAAAGATGCTCCAAACAGATGCCTGTTGTATTTGTATAATTGTTTAAACAAAATATCATAAAAACTCAAATTAATATCAGATTGATCCCTCCAGTGCTTAATGCAGTCTGCTAGGATGCTGAAGGCCATAGAGTATCACAAACCTGGCAGTGGTGAATACAATAAATAGAATCGAATAATGTAAGAAAGATCATAACCCTGCCGCTTAATGACACAGAGGCTGCTTCACAAAGGTAGAAAGTAAAAGGAATTTGAGAGAGTCCTTAAGATGGAGAAATGCGTTAATTACTCTCAGCCAGATTCTTAAACACTCGTCTGCATGGAAACAACTGGTCTGAAAGAGAAGAGACCAACGTTACTTCCCCATCTAGATTTCCCCCTGGTTTGCCCATGAGAGGCGATCCAAGACGTCTCAGTAGTGTAGGCAGGATCGAGTTGCTGCCCATGGATGCAGAATTGGACCTGCCTGGGGACAGGTTGCTTCTGCCACAGCAAGGTTGAGGAGTGGGCAAGGGAAGAAAGCCCTCGAGACCTCGGGTCGCTGCTTTTGCTGGGCTTGAAGGTGGAGAGGAGGGAGGGGAGCAGGGAAAGGTGCTTATGTGAGGCCACCGCCCCTGGCCCATGCCAAACACCCCACTGCAACAACTGCAGCAGGAAGCCCATCTTTCCAGGGCCCTCTTGCATCACTAGTGTAAACAGCTTAGCAGAGGACAGTTTCTTTCCTAAAGGAGTCTTCTGCAGTGGGCAACTGCCTTGTTACCTGTGCCGAGCCAGCCGTCTAATGAATTAGTGTATCCGTGCAGAATTATGAACTTTTTTTCAGGGAACAAGTAAGACAGAGTGACTCTTGTTTGGTTTTTATCTGTGTGACACTCTTCTGTCATTCCTCTCCTGGTAAAATATTCCAAGACCTGCTATTGAATATAGCCTTTCAAACAGATACACGGAAAGAAGTTTTGATTATTTCATTAGCAATAGGATGGGTTACATGAAAATGTTATTCCATCAGTAAGTTAAAGTCTTGCCACTATATATCAAAGAACCATTATGGGTCAAATAAAGACCATATGCGTCATTAAAATCTTGTTTTGTGAGCCTTGAAAACCAGAGTGTTTCACATTTTATTTTGGGGTCAATGTAGTTTATTTACTTAGCTGTAGATCTGGGGGATTGATTTTTTTTTTGGACAGGCATTCATCTGGAGGGCCAGCCTTGTGCTGATTTGTATAGAAACATTTAAGCAGGTTCTTATGCAGAAATCAACCTCTCATTTGTGTCGGCTTATTGCACATTGATTTAGCAAAGGCAGGTCTTGGCTTTGTTTTCTCCAAAGTCCTAGGCTTTTGTTTTTATCTGGCTTATCTTTACATACTTGTCTTTTCGAGCTGCAAGCTCCTTGGGGCAGGGGTTGCATTCACAGTGTTTAATGTGCCTTGCACAAATGGAGTCCTGAGCTCAGGCTCATAAGTATCAGCTGAAGGCTAATAAGAAGAATGAATTCCATCTGATCCAGCTCATTGCAGAAGCTGATCCTTAAACTCTAATCTAGCCCATTTTGCCTACAGACTTGCATGTTTAGTGACCACTATGGAAGGAGAAGGGAAACACAATTTGAGGAAAACAAAATGTCAATAGGTAGCATTTGGCCTTTTCTGCAGAAAATGTGCTGCTTAAAGCAATCTTTCTTCTTTTTATTATAGTTCTACAATAGGTGCTAGTGTTTGTTAGGACAATAAACTTGTCACATTGAATTATGGTAGTAAAAGAGCACAGATGCACACAGAGCCAAAACCAAACCTCAGAGTGTTTTAATTCATTAGCTCAACAACTCATATTTTAGGAAATAAGGAAGATGGAAAATTAGGAAATGGAACGGAGTCTTACGTGAGTGGAAGCTACATGAATCTGAATGAATCCAAATATCATTTATAGGGCCAGAAAAAAACCTTGTGTTCATTGCCATATATTAAATCTTGTTTATCCTTCCTTAAACTAACCAGAAACACATTGTGTTCAAGTACTGTTTAACAACTGGGATGCTGCGGTTGTGCTGTAACTCTCCTCTGCTGCTTTTATCTTCTCTGAAAAGGGAGCGTGACTGCCAGGCTTGGAGCCTGGCTCCCCCTGCTTCCAACCCTTCCATGTGGGAAGCCCAGAGCGGTTCTGCCCATGGCCCCCACACAGGAAAGCATCAGCGTTCAGGCTGAAGGACATCCTGATGTGCAATCAGTGGCATCTGAACAGATGTGTAATAAGGGTTTCTCTGAGCTGGGCACAGCATGGCCCTTTTTTTGCTAGAAGGCTGTGAGCCCTTGTCTGCAAGATTTCGGTACTTCTGCTTATATTGCTGATATCTGTATCACAAGAAAAAATGACACTTTTATAAGGAAGGATCTGCAGGTTTTCTTTTCCTTGCTGTACAGGGCTGCCTGTATATATTTTCTTGTATCACAGTAGAAAATTGCAGGTGTACATCTGCTTTTGAATGCCAGCTGGTGAGTAGGTAGCTCAAACCTACAGACCCCAACATTCAAGGCTGATGCATATAGATTAATGTATTGCAATAACATTTTATCTGAGGTATTGCTAGCTGCATAAAAGAGATGCTCATCTCCTTGATTGAATTTGGAGTACCAATAGTGAAATGCGCAAAGCTGACCGATAAACAGTCTGTGGCTAAGAAAGCAGACAGCTATCTCTAAACAAAGAAAGTCTGAGCTGGTTCAGGGCCCTGAAGGAGCCTTTAACGTTTAGATGAAAAGCCAGAGGCTCCAAAAAGGAAGCAAGCAGAATGCATGGCTGCAAAGATAGGGACAGGAGAGGCATAAAGATTGTTTCCTCTTCCCTTGCTTTTGAGGCTGGCTTGCACAGTCACAGCTCCTATAAATCAGAGCAGCTGGTGGGAGACTGTGTTTTACACCGGTGGGTGTAATGGCTACCTCTCCTCCAGCACCAGCTCACACTCCGCACCTTTGGAAATGGCGTGATCTCGTAGCCTTTTTGTTGGCCGTGTGCCAGAGCCATTAAACTAGCACCTTCCACGATTGTCTTGGTCTCCCTGCCATGACACATGTAGAAAAGCTCCTGGTTATGTTACTCGCATTTGTAAAGCGAACAAACTATTCATGGTACAACAAAGGTATTTTCTCGTGTTCCCCAGGCACTTCCTCGTTAGTGCTTTGCTGCAGGCTGCAGCCAGCCTATGTAATGCAGCAGAGAATCCTAACGGCAGTGGTTTCATCTGGAGAAACCTCATGGAAAACTGCCTGGTTAGAAGACGGCTGCCCATCTCTTTTTATTTCTCCTCCAAGCCACAAATAAGTTTCAGTAAAGACTTGGGAAAAAAAAACCCAACCATCTTCAAAAAAGCACACAAAGTCCTGAATAAGGCTAAAGGAAAGGACTAAATATATTGATAGCATGAGAGGGGAGGGTTAATATCTGAAAAATTATTTTTAAAAAATCGCTTCCCAAAAATTTCCTTCTGGATTATCAGATCCCAGCCAAAATGGGTCAGTGCTTACTCTTTCTTTAGTGTTCAAGACCCCCTATTGTTCTAATAAACTGTGTATCAGAAAAATAAAAAAGATGTTATTTTATCGAAATAAATATTATTGTTGCAGCCTAAGGTTTTCAAGCTCTCCTTGACTGCAAATTTGCAAAAGATTTTAGATCACTAGCTCACGTTTATGGGATATAGTTTCTACCAGCAGCATATGGGAGGACCTGCATTCCTTTCCTGCTGGCTTTGCAAGGCTGGGAGCCCTACTGAGCCAAATGAGAGATGTGTCACTGGGATCTGACGAGGAAGCAGAGATCGAAATTGGTACGGAGGACGGCAGATTCACAGCTCAGCAACTGGCAGCCCCTGTAGCCACGTTTTACCATCTTACATTCCTGCTGAAGGAGAATGAGGCTATTATTCTAGAAAGCAAAAATATTAAGTGTAGACAAATGTAAACAGTCCTTATACAAGCATTCTTTTCCACTGGAACAGAGATATATCTTGAAATAACTGTGCAAACAGATTTTGCGGTGTGGGTACTCCTTGTATACTTCAACAACTACTTCAATTACTTCTGAAATACAACCAACAGTGAGGCGGAACATGGCAGCTTTTTAACAAAATGCAGCAATGCTACATAAGCTCAGGGCAGGAAATGAAGAAACACATCACATTTATGTATAAATATTTGAAAAATTGTACATGGGCAAGTTGTAATTGCTTTAACAGGGAAATTGAGTTAACAGCCTGGGTTTGGGACGCTGTGTTCCAAGGAGTTAAATGATCACAAGCAGTTTGCATTTCATGTTCATGGCTTGTCAGACTGACAGTCCATCCTAATTAGCATCATGAATATCCCTTTTTATCCTATCGAAGTATTAACTCAGTACTGTTTTTGAAGGATTATATTTTCTGAAGAATTAGACCAGGTTGGAGTAAAGTTTTTAGGGGTATTTAGAATGATACAATTCTAAGAACGATGCTGAAATCATTAGTGATGGACCAGCACTCTCAACCTAGGCTGACCGAGCTATAATTTAATGACTGCAGTGCTTTACAAACGACTGATTGATACTCTCACTATGTCTGGTTGTAACAGATCTAAATACCAAAGCACTTGCCTGGTAGCAGCTGTAACGTTTTGTGAACACTTTTAAAAATTAATATATTTGCATGTTTTCAAGACTATGTTATGCAAAAGTGGTGGGATTTCGGTATACTCTTTCCAAGGTAGAACTTTTCAGTCAAGAGCTTGCTGACAAATTGATTTTTTTTGGTTTTCTCCTTTCAGCTTCCTCCACCAACAATCACGGACTGTGTGATGCTGAAGAATCTTTTACTGTATTTATTTTACCTTTTCCCCAGTTATCACTCTGCAACTTTTCAAAAAACAAAAAAAGGTTATTTTGGTTGAACCCTTTCGAACAAAATTGTGACTATCTCAGTGCCATAATTTAGTTTTGTATTGAAGACAGATCCAGAGAGAAGAGTGCTGCAGACTGAATCGCTGTTACCTTCTGCTTCTGCCAGGCATTTTTCTTTTACAGGTGGTTTCTGAACAGTAACCAAAACTAGTTGTCAGTATTAAATCAAGACATCCTAAAACATGTCTAGGGGAGCATATTGTCACCTTTGCCGTGTTGGTGTGTGACACTACAAAGCCATAACTGTAATTCTGATTGATATACAACTTCCTGCACGCTTGTATTCTTACTGCCTGTTCCCTACAGCTCTTAAAGGAAAGCTGTTCTGGTGAATTAAATACAAAAATGTGCAGTTGCTCCTCCTAGAATCCAGAAATTTGGGCAAGTAGAAACCAATGGGAGCTGGGAAATGTGAGGATACCGGGAGTCAGTAGGACTTTGAGATAAGCACATTACCTGAGTACAAAAGATACTCTTATTGTACAAAGACAATCTATGGGGAAATAATTAATACTCAAATATGAATGATTATGGATGATTTTAATATTCAGCTACTCATTCAGATGAAGGAGACTGATCCATACCTCTGACCTGTTCCTTCAGCATTGTATTTACGGGCTTGAGGAGCTGATCTGTCAAGACTGTACACAACGTGCCAGTTTTTAAGGCTTTCTGAACAATTATGACTCCTTAACAAAACCTTGCCTTCTGGAGACTACCTCCACGGCTAGTGCCATGGGTAGACAACCACAATGTAATTGGCACTCCAGAATACAGGCCAATGGAATTCATGGTAACTCACCTTTCAGTTAAAGGCGCAAACATGAAGCACCCATGTAAAGAAAAAAAGGAAAAGAAAAGAAAATATCAAGTAATATGTCAAACCTTTACCCACTCTCAAGGTTTATTACAAACTCCTGATTATTTGTTGGTTTTATGATACTCAGTGAGATTTTTCAAGCCCCAGATGCTGGAATCAGGCAATTTGCAAAAATCTATCCTTTCTCTCTCCTCCTTTTAAGAAGAGACCACTTCCCTCATCCTCGATTCCCTTCTCAAGTGTTCATTGCACCAGAGGGTTACATCTTGTCTTAATTAGATCGCAAGCGGCTTCGGACTGCAACTATGATCTTACCCTGTGCTATGTATTGGGGCCCAAGTGTGAGTGGGACTGCCGAGGGCTTCTATAACACAAACAAATATAGTTATTTTTCTTTGTTCATAGGTGTCTTTTCTCTCTAGCTCTTACATAAACACTGTTTCGTGGAGCTGAAACTAACTTGGCTGTCAGTGTGGGGAGCCAAGGGCTGACTGAGCATCCCTCGAGATGAACAAATCTCTACCTTATGTGGAGGAAGAGAAAACAGCAGGGTTAACTGGTTCAGAGGTAGTCAGAGCAATAAAAAATCTCAGTATGGGTTGCAGACTCAACTAGGGATGATCAGGAATTTTTTGAAACTGTTTATTGACAGAAAATTGGTGTGCACCTAAATGAATCATTTGTTTAAGTATCAGCTTTCTGTGAACAGTTTCAGTTTTTCAACCATCTTTTTCCACACCCTGCCCTACCCCCTAATGTCTGAAAATTGAAATATTTCCACACTGAAATGCTGCCACAGAATTTCATGGGAGCTGTAGTTGAAAGTCGTACGCACCAGCTCTCTTCTCACAGCCAGGATGTCTGGTTACACTTAATCTGCCAAAAGGTGTTGTTGCCCAACTGACCTATCCCACTGCCCCCTCCACCCCATGGAGCAGGACGTGGTGGGCCATCTCCCCGTCTCGCTGGGAGGGGAGGCAGAGGTGGACTGGGACGCCCCACATAGGCTGCAGCATTCCCAGGAACAAAGAAATATCTGCCAATATGTCAGTTGTCAGCTCAGAGTTTTCAGGGTAGGGGGAGAGAGGGGGGGAATGCAATGTCGCCCTCCGACCAGTGCTAACCTCTGCCTGTGGACAAGGCGTGGTGGTATGAGCGCTCAGCCCTTGTGGGACAACGGTGACAACTCTCTGGCAACCAGTTCGTAAATGAGAGACTAAAATATCTCAACTGAGAAGGAGTAAATAGCACATAGGTCTCAATCATAGTGCTAAATGGCACACTTATATTGATTTTCACCTATTAACAAATAGTTCTTTTTAGTTGAAGCTGTGTCTTGTAATATAGCTTAGATTTTATATTCCAAGTGTCCTGCCCTCTTATCTGTCTTTTCCTCATCCGTGAGCTGATTCCTGTGAAGATTACGGGTGCATACTTGTTAATTTTGGTCAAGAGTCTAGGTAGTACCTCACTCTGCAAACAGTCTCAGTGTTTGCATAGGGCTTTTCACATAGCAATATGTCATTTAAAAGGTGATATACAACTCCAGTGTCAGAGGCTGGCCCTCTTTTCAGGAGAAGTGAGAACAGGTTGTCCTGGCCATTACAGTTGGTATTATGAGATAGACCACGGAGTTCATTGGTGGTCTTACATTTCTTAGTTATAAGTACAGATAATGAAATAATTAAAAACAAGTTGTGAGCGTTTTGATTGCTTGCTTGACACATGAAATGACTCCTATCTGAGTGTTTGGGTTGTCGGTGAGTATTTGTGAAAACTGCACCAAATCTGGAAAGACAAAACAATCAATATAAATGATCAACAGCTAGAGGCGAGTGAAAGAACTGTGCAATTTTGTGCTAAGATTAACAAGATTTCCTGTATCCACAAGCATTCAACAAAACTTTTTGGCATCTTCTTGTGGTGCACTGGACCAAACCCTCATTGAGGTGTTACAGACTTGGTGACACTTGTCCCCTTGCAGGGAACAGAGAAGATGTAATTTTTCTCTCAGTGACCTACAGGCTATCCAGGATAATCATGAAGACCTTTGGAAGTGCAGAGGACCACGGCGGGAAGGAACAGGGAGGGAACAAGGGGAAGAGCTGCTGTAATTTCATAGCACTGCCTGTTCGCACCCTATGGCCCATAACAGAGCCTGCACTGTGCTGTCCACTCTTCATGATAGTGCCACGAGCTTTGTGGTCCAGCCTAGAGGAGCACAGGTCATTAAATAGTGATGCCAACTCCACCGATCTGGGGAAGCTTGAGGTCCCCCTCATTGCTGGATGGGATAGGATGCCTAGCACAAGAGAGAAGGGAAAACTCTCAGATCTCATCTCTTTCACTATCACTTGACTGTGCAACTCGCTCAGGAGGATACTACTCGGAAAAAGTGAGAGAAAGAAACGGGAGTGGAGAGTATGGACTTTCTGATACTTGGTTTCCTACTGGAAATTAAAACAAGACATTAAGCAATGGGGGTTTGCTCCACTCAGTTGACTTACAACAGCTGCTCACCAATTTCTGCAGCACAGAGGAAAAGCAGAACTTTGCCCTGGGTCTGAGCAGCTTTTCAGAAGCAATCCAAGTCAAACTTCCACTCAATGACTTCATTCAAAGCTGGTTTACATCATGAAGAGAAACTCCGTTTATTTATTTGTAATAACTTCAGGATTTTATGGACCCGCAAGAGGATGTAATTTAAGAAAACATCAGCAAGCTGTTTCAAATAGCAAGGTTTCAAAAGGGGCTGTGCCAAAAACTCATCAATGGAAAGAGTTCATTATTAAAAATAAAAAAAATGAAGGAAAGTGTCCTTTGTAGATGGCTTTGAAGTAAATGGTTCCAAAACTTGAATTTCATTCTGCAATAAATACATCTTTTTTTATATGACTGAAGTCATATAAAGGAATGTACAGGCTTACTCCAAGGGCACTGAACCAGCTGATGAACAAAGTTGATAATTGTAAAGCCTATTACCTCAAAGAAATGGCACAGCAACAATGTTTCAAAATATCCCATCTCATGCAAACTAAGCAATAAAAAAACATAAGAGAGGTAACTTAACAACTTCAAACATGGAAAGCAGCAGAGTCTAGTCCGATAATGCTTAGGAGCAATGGAAATTTTCTGCTGAGCGACCCAGGACAAATAACTTGGACTATCCGTGCCAGGAGTATAAAACAGGCTTAATAATATTTCCTGATCTGCAGGAGAGTTAGGAGACCCGATGGACCTCTGCAGATGTTCCATGACTCAGACATGACTGGAGGCTGCTGAGTAGAATAAGGTCACCAGTTTTATTTCTAATCCGACTCTTAATTCACCAGATCACATGGCATTAATTACATCACTGGTTGGCCCCCTGGTATCACCCATTGCTGGAAAAACTCTGCAATGCCTTTTGAGGTCTTCAGGCAGAAGACAACCAAGTGGGCAGGCTGTGGCAACCTTGCATGGGGGAAGCAGAAGGTGGCGAGGTGACATGGGAGAGATGGCTTGACAGCTGAGCCATGAGGACCCTTGGCCAGGCAAGGGACATGCAGAGGCAGCACCTGCTGCCAAGAAGACTTCAGGAGGCCCCTGCACGTGCACACAGCAGAGGAGTGGTGAGAGCGGGAGTGGAATGGGGAGTGGAGCAGGGAAGAAAGGCAGCTTGAAATAAGCCAGAACCAGGCTGAAGGAAACTGGAGGATGGGGGAGGGAAGACCTTTGGTGGATTTACCGGATCCATATGACCAGCAGCTGCTTGGCACTGCGAGGTTAAGAAAAGAGGCTCTGAATGTGATTCGGGAGATTACAATGGCCCAGGCTGAAGGAGAATGCTTGGCTGCACAGAGGGTGTTGACAGAAAGATTTTGGCTTCCTTAGCCACCAGACAGTATGTTACAAAGGAGAATTGCTAGGCAGAAATGGGATCCCTCTGGTGAAAAGCTTTCTGCGGGGCCAGGGCTTGCACTGGCTTGGAGGGAAACTGCTGACAGGATCCTCAAATGAGCAAAAAACAAAATAGAGATCCAGGAAAAATCTTGGAAGTAGGTAGTAAATGGGGGAAACCAAACACAAGAGAAGAGAAATGAAGGAAGATGGCAAAACACTTTGCTGATTCATCTCCAGGCAAATGCCATGAATTTGAGGAGGACACCAAAGTAGATTTCAGTCTTAATACACCTCAAAATTCACAACAGCTAGGTTTATAGAGATGTACAGGACATGGAAGACAAGTGCAGAGGAGTTTGTATGGCTAAGGAACGACAGAGAGAGTGGATGCTGAAAAACGGAGCTGTATTTTTTAGGATTATTTTAATTTTTACCTCTATTTTTATTTTAAATTTGTAGATTTGCTTATATTATTTTGTAGAATTTTAAGTTCTGTATTTTAAGAATGTGTATTTTAAGAATGTGAGTATTAGTCATATCAAGTATTGATATAAGAATTTAAATACTGGATATGTAATTATTCTGAAATTCAGAGAGATGCATCAGGCACTATTGACTGTGTCTGGGCTAAAAAAGATAAAAAAAGTAAAGGGACGATGTAGCAGAGTTGGACTACAGACCATCCTGCTGTTGTGGAAGTTGTGAAGTGTATAAACCCCAAACCTTCCAGTACAGAAATATCTAAAGGGCAGTTCCTACCACTGGTTTGCTTATCTGTTGCAAAAGCAAAAAATGGTCCATCATGTTCCCCAAATGTGTTGGAAATGTCAAGTTGCCTTCAGAAAATGCCCCAAGGGAAGGGACAGTTATGGGGGGAGAGCCACTCGTTCTAGGAAAAAAGTAGCTGAGAACCTGAAGGTAGAGGAAAATTGACCATAGGATGAAAAGGAAGATGGAAAGAAGTAATAAGAACAGCAGAATAAAGACACTAAATTTCAAAAAAGTAGACAATTAAACTGAGAGAACTGGTGCATCAGGTTTCAGGAGAAGATAAATTATGAGGCACAGCAGTCCAGGATGATGAAGTCATCCTAAAAAGCAGACTACGCTAATTCAAAGGAAATAGATACATAGAGTGCATTTGATTCATACTTGGTGTAGTATGGGATGCATTTGACCACAGCAGCTGTGTGCTCAAAGTCATTTGTGATTAGAGGAACTGAGGCTGAAGTTGATCACTGGGGTGCTGTCAGCAGCACATCCCTTGCAATGCGCATGTGAGGTGGGCAGAACTTCCCTCTCTGCACGTAAGGTGAGCTCCTAGGATTGGTGACTGGCACAAACGTCACTGCTACTAAAGACATGACGTGCCCATACAGATCTGGGACTGTAACAGGTCACTGATCACAGCATACACCACCCCAATCCTTACCTCTTTCAACTATGGGAATTAGTAACATACAGGCACCCTTTGGAGGATAAAATCAGAATACAAAATAATCTTGGTAAGTTGAAGAGATGGTCTGAAATCTTCAAGATGAAATGCAATAATGGCCAGAGAAATGTGTTAGACTTGCTAAGAAGAATCTAAATACACAGAAACAAGATAAGAAAGATATGAGACTGCAGCAGTATTGTAGAAAGTGATCTGGAGGTCATAGACAACCACAAGAGCATGACTTGCTGATGCAGTGTTAGAATAAAAGCAAAGGTTATTCTTTGGTGCCTCACCTGGAATGTCTTGCCAGTGAAAAAAGTAGTATGTATTCTGCGTTAGGCTACACGGGCAAGTCCTCAGCTGGTGTACTGTGTCCAGCTTTGGGAACCACACTTCAAGAAAGATGTAGACAAATTGAAGAGAGTGCAAAGGAGAGCAGCAAGAATGATCAGAGGTTTAGAAAACATGACCTACAAGAAAAGGTTGAAAGAACTGGGTTTGTTTAGTCTAGAAAAGAGAAGACTAAGCATGAGGCTCAAGGGGAGGGGGAGGAAGGGATAACAGTTTCCCAATATGTAAAAGGTTGTTATGAAGAGGACAGTGATCAATCGTTTTCCATGTCCACTGGGGACAGAATGTGAAAAAGTTCACTAACTTAGCAAAGGAGATAGATTAGACAATTCTTAACTCCAAGGCTAGTGATCAGGCTACCTAGAGAGGTTCACAGAAGAATCTTCATTTTTAAAAGGGGTTATCCAAACACCTGTCAGGTATGTTCTTTATGTACTTGAGCCTGCCTGCTTCATTTCAGCTATACGGAGTCCTGAAGTCCTTTCCAAATGTTCAGTTCAATCTTTTTAGAAGAAATTTGCATGCAAACATTCTGATCTGTTCAGAGACTACATGCTGAACACCTTTCACATGGGAAGCAGGGCTGTCCCTAGCATTGTTGTCATACAACCCTTGGAGCTTTATCACCAAAGATCCATGTTGTAGCCACAGTAAACATCCGCTGTCTGAGGCAGGTGAAGACTCCAAAGGTCAAGTATCACAGTATTTTACTATTAAAACTTTGTGTGGCAATGCTTCAGGATCCTTTACTTGTCACTACATTGTGGCTCTGCTTCTTGGCAATACCGGCATATCCTCTCATTTCTCTAAAAAATACCTGGACATCATTTAAGGATGCTTCCACATTTGCTGCTTTTAAGTATGTCTGGCTTGACGTAACTGGCAAGAGACCCTACTTCCTCCAAGCCTATTTTGTGTCAACAATACATTTGGGTTTTTTTTAATACCCTGCTATCTGATCGAGTCTTTGTCTTTCAAATGGATCGCCTCAGTCTTCATATTAATGAATTTTTTAACTTGTCTAATGCAGTTGCCATCAGGACTACTAGTACAGTGGGTGGATATTTCCTGTCTAGAAGAGAATAGGATGAAGATTGGTAATTTAACATAATCACTGAGGTCTGTAGATGTTAACACTTGATCATGAATGACTTGACCTGTATTCCAACTAACTACCCAAACCTGGAAAAATTAGTGACAGCTTTCTAGTCTATCTGGCCTCCCAAAAGTGTCCTACCCTTATGTAAACTCACAAGTTGCATAAATAACTGGCTGCAGCTACTGTAGCTCTGTTAAGTCAGACCAGGAAATAAGCTTGTTTCCTCTCACCAGATTAAGCAAATTTTGTGAATCAAGTTCAGGTTTCTTGGTAATAAGGGAGGAGTAAAGGGGAATTTGGATGCAGAATCAAAATAGCAACATTTGTACATAGGAAGACCATATCTGACATAAACAGCACACAGAGCAAACTTTTAATGACTCTTATCCATTGCACAAAACCAAATTGTTAAGCGTGACGGTAACTCTAGTCAGCACAACACAAGCCAGGGCTCCAGGCAGAGACCACTTGCGGAATGAGATACACATAGCCAAATTTCTAAAGTCAAACCAGATTTTTTGTCTTATTTTCACCATTCAAGATCCACTATAAATCATTTCACTGTCAGTTTTCCTTTTACTTTTTTTGGTGGACATCTTCCCATTGTTTATATTTATTGGTCAATTAAATTAGCTGAAAATCCTCCTAATCGTCACCATGACCTGTTATGGTGGCTCTTATGATTCTGTAGCTGATTCACGTCTTCAAACAAGTATTTGCATTTCACCATTTTTGTGACAAAAATGTCTTAAATGATATATTATTTTCGGACAAATTAAGCATTTGTTCTTGTAGTTACTAACATAACTCGAAAATCAGCTTAGTGAGGTCAGTATCTTTCCAATTCTACTACTGACTGCATGGTATGTGACCTACATATGATAAATATTTCAGTAATATAGATGCAATACAGCTTAAGAAAAAGGTTATATTGCTAATTTCATGTTTGTTTTAGAAATGCTTCTAAAGCTGGCCTGAGGCTTAGCTGTGGAAGCCGCATCTTGTCTTGCTGCAGTGCATAGCTCTGCACAAAATGGTATATGTAACTAGGATCCCGTCAGCTGTAATTACATCCAAGGACACTGAAATGTTTCCTCTCCTGGATCATCTAAGTTAAGAGAATTGATCCTGCCTCATCTTTTAAATCGTATACTTGACTGTTCTCTTCCTAAAGTAAACAGGTTTTAAGCAGTCCGGGAATTATTTTTCCCCCTGTGATGACAGCCAGAGCTATGGTGGCACACTGCAGGAATACGTGCAGGTTGGGCAGAGCCCACTGAGGGGCTTTGTCCATCCAACACCTATCAGCAGTCGCATTCCCACCCTGCCTGCTTCTGCCCCTGCCTGCAGACAGGACCTAAAGCGACTTCCACGCGCTGGGGAAGTTTTCCTTTGCTGGCTATGGCATTCCTGATGCATCTCAGATACTCTCTCTGTGAATGGCAGGAGCTAAGCCATCTTAGAAGGCTTATTAGAGTTCTTCAAGGGGGCAGGCAACAGATGGGAAATGAATGGGTTCAGAAGCACTGGGAGAGATGAGTGGTGATACAAGCAAGGAGGCAGGTGGCAGAAAATAAACACCACTAAACAGCAGGCAATTTTTTCTTCGGCTTTGTGATGGGAGAAAAAAACCCAGGACCAGCAGAAGGATGATTACTTTCTTGCAAATTACTCCCTTAAATCCGATCAGGAGCTTTACCATAGTAATTTCCACAGCAGCATCAGATTTGTCAAATGCTGGTGCAGAAACCCTCTCCAGTCCTCCCGGGCGCTGCTCGCAGAGCTGTCAAAATGCTCCTTGCAGGCAGCGATGGGAGTGCCTGCCCCGCACCACCCTGCCTGCCCTGCCAGGCTGCGGGCAGACCCTCCTGCCCGTTCCTTCCCGAGCTCCTCCCCTGCTCCCCTGGGGCAGAGCGCGCAGCTTTCCCACCGGGATCTGCCAGGAAGCTGCTTCGTTTGGGTTCGCAGGCAGGATTGTTTCCCCAGCAAAGCCTCGGCTTGGACAAGGCAGTCACATTATTCTTGAGTTTTCCGAGGCTTTTATTTTTCCACGCACGCATCCCGCCCCGCCCCCCCTCCCCTGAAGAGCACCTCACCTAGTGTCTGCGAGGCTTCTGCTTCTTGTTTGACATCCCTTATTTACAAAGCAAACAGAATGTTCCTTTTAACACACATCATGCTAAGTTTATTAATGAAGAAAACAATCCCAGGGGGTCAACCCAGGGGACCCTTGAAACCTGCCAGCAAAAACTCTTCAAACGCTCAACGCGTCAGATCCTCCAAAACGATATTTCACACAATGAAGTAAAAATAATATTTTTCTTTCGGCCTTTCCAGCCGCTTTTGTGGAGAGCAGACAGAAATTATTTTCTTACTCTGCTCCCAGAGCAGAGATCTGTATGAAGCTGCGTTTATTTGTTTAACACGATGATTTCATCCTATATGTCTCGACAGCAAATAGTTGGTGGTTTAATAAAGGCTCTTTGAAAGAAGGGCCTAAGCAGTTATTTGTACAGGGAAAATGTGAAGTATGTGGCTCTCAGGAGGAGAGACAGAAATGCCTGTTGTGATTAGGGGGTGTGGAGAGGACCCTAAAATCCTCTCTGTCTGCCAGGGTAAGAACAGTGACTCCTGTGGCTCTGTTTTCCTCGCAGACACCAAGCTGAGCTGTTGCAGCAGACCATGGGGATGAAAGTGGTCTGACCCTGTTATTGACAAGTGACTGATACGCCCTTTGCGCTCCAGAGCCAATGCTCTTACAGAAGATAAAGGATCTGCTGTTTGTATAGAACAGTTTGATTATGAAAGCAATAAACTAATGATAAACAGACTTGGAACTGGCTGGTGAGCCCTGTATGGTGGTCAGCAGAAAAAAAGGCATGCTGAGATGGCTAAAACTAAAGTTTCTTCATTAGCTGGGTTTCCCAGTGGTCAAAGGGTCCCTGAAATGTCCACACGCACCTGCTGTCTCTGAAGAGGCACCCCTCGGGGAATCCTTGGTGCGTCTGTGTAGGTACGTAGGAGTACATACCAACTGCAGGGAAGCAGCCACCACAGTTTTGGAAACGGGTGGCGCAAGGTACCAAGTAGGGACCTTCTCTCCAAAAGATGTGGCAATATTAAATCTCAGATGTATGTAATCTGGATTCTTTTCTTCAGCTCCTAAAATGTTTCACATTTGTTGTTTTGTTTTCAACGGAATGAATCATTATTCAACTGGTTCTTAATTTAGCATCTCCGCTGTTGAGCAAACATGTGTCTAGCCACAGCAACTGGGCCAAGTTCAAATCTGGATCAGGGGCTTGGGGTAGGCTCTGTTTTTTATTTACACATGTACTTTTAAGAGTGACAGATTCAGTGTAATTTGGTTTTGGTCAATATTTCCAGATTCTGTTGGGATTTACTATGTATAGACTATACTACACATAGACTAAGACTGCGGACACTATCCTCTAATGTTAATAGATTTTAAAAATATTTCATGCAATGTATTTGCAGTTTCCAGTAGCTGGTGGTAAACACTTACCGAGCCATATGGTGGTGCTCTGTTACATATGTGTAAGCATGCAGTAACTCTGATGAAGGCGGAGCCATAGTAGTGAAACTTGGACTAATTCATCAGATGTGATGAAGAGAGTTGTCCCACAGGTACTGCCATTCTAACAGGATTTTATAATGAGTGCAAATATTTTTATAATACAAAAGAAAAAAAGATTGTCTTCACAAAGCCATTTGTGAGTATTTTAATTGCCTTTTCTCATTCTACTAATGATATTACTTACACTAACTGTCACTGAAATTTGAAGCGCAAAGTTAAATGGGGGCTTCAGTGGATTCAAGCTTTTATCCAAGGATCACTGGAGCACTTTGAAGTGAAAAATAGTTGTGGGCTGTCATTTATCTTCCTCAATATGGTCACATTGTGCAATGTAGTAAAGCAGGATGGATAGAAAGGGGGAGGTTGCAAAATTCAATACTGGCTATGTAATATTCATCAAAACATATTACTACTTATAATTAGTTATGATCTGTACAATAATTGCAAGCAGAAACCCAGATAATTAAAAGAAGATACCCAAACAATGGGATTGTATTCAACTTTTAAAATGTGGAAAAACGCTTGATACGTGAAATAAAACTGGAAATAGGAGGTGGAAAAAAAATTTAAAAGATGGCACAACTAGAGTGCAAAATTCCTGTAAGTTCTTTCCAAAGTAGACTGTGGGCTATCTTCATGCTTTGCACAAAATGAGTGCAGCAGTGCTCAGAATCTGGTCTCTTAATCTGAAATGTTTTGTAACATGAGCTATGTACTCCGTCCTCCACAGATGCAAATTAAAATCAGAGCCTGCTGAACACTACTAATTGGGCACTCAGATCAGCAAACACTGGGGAGGTGAACCGACTTGAAGAGACACTCAGTAACATCTGTCTGACATTGAGAAATTCAGAGTGCAGCAGAAGGGAGTCACCAGCCACCGAATCTCCCAGCCATGTGCTCTGTCTCCCAGCCTGTGCTGGACACGCTGAAGTTGGTAAAGAAGCAGCAGCTCTGAGCACCACTGAGCCTCTGGTGGTCTCAGGTAGCATCCAGGGAAGAAGCATTTCGCACTTCTGCCTGGACCAACTGACGGACAAACAGCAACCTGAGGTTACTGTCAGCTCTAAGCGATTTTTTCACGGTCTCTTTCCAGCCTGTTTCCCACAGTGCTTGTAGCTGACTCTGTGTGTCCAAATCAATCAGACGACCTCTGAAGCTCAATGAATTGATGAATCTCAGTGAGGCAGAATATAATTGAATTGCACAATGACAAATTTGCTGAACATCCACTTCTCCCCCAGCCCCAGGTATTTCTAATATCAGCATTGCAAGCATCTAGAAAAAAAATCACTGCCCGGTGATTTCTGTAACTTTATTAATATTTTTAAAGTGATCTTCCATGCATAACCGACAAAAATCATAGGGAAAAATAGTATTCTTATTAGAGAAGTTGACATTATGGGCACACAATCTCTTTATTGGGCAGTAATTTAAGTTACGATATGTATGACTTCACATGGGCAGATCGGCCTTTTTACTTACGTTGTTAACGTGCTGGAAAAACAAATCCTGCAAAGCCAGGCTGAGTGATAAGTAGGTGAGACCACACACCCAAGAAAGCTAACCTGGCTGTCAGCATGTGCTGTATGTAATGCTGCATAAAACTGCTGCTGATCTGGGGACCAGCTGAGAAACCCCATTATCATCATCATCATCATCATCATCCCAAACACACAGACATATGTACACCAAAAAAATTTGGACCATTCAGAAAAAAACTAAAATTTGAATAAGCCTTTGCTATTTCCCAGTTGTAAGCCCAGCTCAAATCAAAGTTGTTTCAGGCAAGAGTGTTTCAAACGTCTTCAATTTTTCTATCTGTAGACACATACTGCATAAAAATAGATTTATCTGGTTTTAATGTGTGAGTTTACAAGTACTGGTGTATTGATGGAGCCTTTGCAGCTTAGAAACTTTCCTTAAAACCTAGGTGACTTTTCCCTTGCAAATGTAACCTCTGTGGTGATTTCCATGGTGGGATTTTCTTCTCTGTTCTCAGCTCACTTTACATCCGAGAACCAGAAATCTCGCTTTTCTGCCCACCCCTGTTTTTCTGAAACCTTTTATGGCAGGTTGAAAGGGAGAGAGGCAAAAAATGTCCCCAAATCTCCCTTCTGTGGCTGTTAAACAAGACATGCCCTATGCCAGGAGGAGACACTCTCACCTCCTTGCAAGGAAGAAGGTTGCCCGTCAGATACCACTTTAAATATCACTCAGTTCAGCACATGGACTAATTGATAAGCACATTGAAAAAGCAGCCAGGAAAGTAACCGCCTCAACTGAAAAATCTGGTAATTCCTCACTTCTATTACAGACATGCAATTGGTGAGATTTTTGCTCAGGGCACTGGGATTTGGCTTTGTGTCTTTAACTTTACATTACATGAAACTAATACATACGTTCCATCTGTAATATAGGAATGAACCAGTGCTAGCAGTTGAAAAGCTGTAAAATGTCACTTATATGTATGACACATTTCTTCCTATGTTGATTGCACAGTCCTACCTAAGAATAGCATGACTTTCTCAGTAAAACCACAGAAGGATAAGTACTTACAGCACAATCCAAAATTTTTTTACTGTAATCAACACATTTAATTATTTACAGAGTTTTATGCTGAAGCAAATGGCTGAAGGACTCAGAAATCTGTAAAAAAGACTGAAGATAATTAGAGCACAGAGAGTATTTCCAACAAGTAATGATGTGGACTATATTTAGCTGGACTAGGTTGCCTGCCTTGCTAAATTCGCTTTGCACCACCCTGAAATTAGAGGGTTGCCTGATGGCCTGAGGACAAGGGAGTCACAGAGCCATTGTGGTTCTTATTCCACCACCAGGCTAGCCCCGAGGATCTGGCACCCAATGCTGGGGAACAGGAGACTCCTTTTCCATTGAATAGTGAACATCAATCTGCAAAATGATGTCCTACTGTTAGTGTCATCACAGCTCAAGGCTTGCTAGGCCACAATATCTATGACTGATAGAATAAACATATCTCCAGCTGTGCAAATATGAAGACTATGTTAAATTCACGGCAGCTTAGCTGAGTTTCACTAGGTTGTAATTTTTTCTGATTAAGTCAGAAGATCTATTTTTGAATTTTGATTTGAATCTTACAGCATGTCAAAAATTTTGGTGAGTGTCTTAGTGCTCGACCTACCCAACCAAAGCTCAGTGAATTGCTCTTCAGAAGGTAACTCTGACTAGGAAAAGTGTCCAGCATATTGTTTGACAGCTGTTACTGAGAAACCATCAAGAAAAGATTTCAAGATTTACAGTCTTGGAAAAGGTGTGTCTCAATTTCTGTTGGGTTTTTGTTGTTGTTTGGTTCTGCTCGGCGCCCCTAGAAGGACTGTAATTTTTAACTATTCCACAGAACAAAATCACTGTCATCAAGATATTCCTGTTCTGAGCCTATATTCCTTGCTTTTCTGTGACTTCTCAGAAAGCCAAGTGAAGCTTGCAGAATGGGCTTGTGAAAATGAAGGAGATTTGGAAGATCTGAGAAATTAGTTTAGGAGCCTGAAAGCATCAGAACGGCAATGTTGCATGCCCCAGGAAAAGGATCCAACAGAAGGTCTAAGCCTAAAATGTATCCTGAGAACATAAGACTGCAAATAGTGACCGGAGCTTACCCAAATTCAAGTGTATTGGGTTCCAAGCTTGGGATGACTTGCAAATTGCTTAAGGGACTGTTGACAATGCTGTGTGTTAAGAGTGCAAACAAACGGTAATGGATAAATAGCATTAGAAGTTAGTACTATCATGGTCAGCTACAGAGGTATCACATCCATCTATAATTAGCTCTATAGAGATTATTATCTTTGAATTATGATGATTTTTATTAATGCTTGATATATGCAAAAAAAAGAAAAAGAAGTGAAAGTGAATAGCAATTGAATTCATTGCATCCCTTTATAATTACTGATCATTAAAATAAAATATTCTGTTGTTCCTGAGAACAAATTCTGGACAGCCAACACAAATGGGGATTATTCATACAAGTCATTGTGAGATCAGTTATATTAACTCCAGGGACCAAAGACTAACTCATCCTCCACAAAATATTCAGGCTCCAACTCTATGCCCTCAAAATATTGTTTTTACACAGCTAAATCGACACTGGCCCTTTCAAAGCTCATGCTGCATCCATCAGTATCCCATCCACGCACACACAAAGGCGAGCGTCTGCAAACCTGATGGACTTGTAAATCCTTAATGTCTTTGGAGCAAGGTGTCTATATAACAAAAGGGATGGTATTCACATCAAAACCCAACTCCATATTAAATGGACAAGCAGACAAGACAGGAAAACCATGCTTCTCTCTAGCCAAACACTTAAGTGGAAACGTAGCTGCCCAACTTTTGCCATTCGCATTTAAGACCACCTTAGTCTAATCATTGTCTTCAAGGTCCCCAAGGTAGTGTTAGGAAAAAATTGAGACATAAGGATCCCTTGCTTACATTCCTAAACCGATACTACCATGCTGTCACACCTACAAAAAATTAAAAGAGTAAATAGAATATGATTAAAAAGTACAATTTTTAGAGTGCAACAGTTGGAACAAGTATTGTGTATGGCAGTCATTAGTACATTCTGAAACAGCAATCCAAATGTTTACTATTTGTAGACTGTGTAGCATTCTCTATTAGGTGCATGAAAATAACTTTGTATTACAACATGTTTTTCATTGAGGTTTGTATTGTCAGTTAGCCTGATTTTTTGGCACTGATATAACAATAATACAATATTTCAGAAGCAGTTTCACTGCTCTAGCAATGATCAGAATATAATAGACATAATATCTGGAAAAAAAACCCCAATAAACTAGTCTAAACCAAAGGGAAAAACATCATTCAGCCTTGTATAATTCGTAAGAAAATATTTCCATTTAATGCATTAATGTAGTTAAAGTAAGAAAGAAAGTCGAATTCTCTTCATTGCCTTGGCATGGTGGGAGATGAACTCTGACACTGTCATTTATGCTGCATCACTTTTGATTTCATTGGCCGTCCTCTTATTTAATCATAGAATTGTTAGGGTTGGAAGGGACCTTAAATATCATCTAGTTCCAACCCCCCTGCCATGGGCAGGGACACCTTGCACTAGATCAGGTTGCTCAGAGTTCATAATATAATAAAAGGGTCAGTATCCTAGCAATCATTGCACGGCAACGTATTAATACCATTTCTGGAAAAAAAACCCGACACTACTGTTTTCAGAAACAGTTTAGCACTGCATACACAAAAGCTGTTAGCAAACACCTTGATATAAACAATGGCATTTGCTGGAGAGAGAGCAACCATCCACACACATGGTTTTAGTTAGGAAGTGCATGCTCATAGATAGCTATGGAGAAGTGACAGCAGGCTGTCATCTCATTTGAAAATAGACCTTCAAAGCATCTACTAGACAACTGCATAAGAATCCATGGTTTATTCCACCAAGGATGCCTGCATAACTGTGTGTGGATTAAACTCCAGTAAATAAAAGTTTTCACTTTTAGATTGCAATTCCATACAAAAGCAGACTCCGTAGTGCCTTCTCCTGTCATTGTAGAACTCTTACAAACATTATGGACAAAGTGCATTCTCTGAGCTATTATTTCACTGTCTTGAAGAATAGACAAGCTAAAAATTTATTGTATTTGAAAATATAGATGTCAAGAAAGTGTTTATGTGTTCCAGACAGTATGTCTATGATGGAGTATTGGCTGCTCCTATTTCGAAGGTACAGTGGACAAAAATCTTAAGGCGCTACTTCCCTGACACCACCAAAATCTTATTTTTGCAAAATCTTATCTCAGCTCGTGTCAGTTTAGTTCCCTGACAACCCAACCTTGATATTCAAGCCGGGGTGATTATAGGATCTGGACAATGTGTTGATTACAGGTATCGTGGCATGATTCAAACTCGGTGTATAGTAGAGGGAATGCTGGCAGCTGGAGCTTGTGTCCCACTTGTGAGTGATGCTCAGGGTGTCCTTATGTGCAGCAGGAGTGCTCTGCCCACCCTGCTCCTCTATGACCCCAACACAGCTTTCCCCATTGCCCCTAGGGCACAACACACCTACAGTAGTCCATTTTTGTCCATTGTGAAAATTAATGCAAAGCACTTTATGACTTAAATGATCAAACACTCATATTAAGTCCATGGCGCGATTTACTATTGTTATTACTGCTATGGTTGGTCTCGTGGTAATGCTGAGGGACAAAATAGAGGGGTCACTGAATCAAACATTATCATGACAGTAAAGGGAAAGTTATGATTTGCAAAATGTCATGGATGTCTAGTTCCTAGAGAAACCTAGAAATCTTTCACAAAGATTGAACACTTAAATTTACTGATGTGTATGTAACCCATCATTAGAAGTCCTTCATGGCAATATGCTGCTGAACTAACAGATCTACATGAACTTCTTGACTTACATAAATCTGGGATTGCTACGATTTCAAACATCATAGATGTAAAGACCTCTCTCAGTATTTGAAACCATGTCCTAAAATCCTCCTGACTTCTTGCACCTCGTCTGTAATCTTTGCTCCCCGCTCTTGTGTTCCCCTCGATTGTTTGTCCCGAGCCATTGATTAGAACATCTTTGATCCTATTTTCTCTGTATTTTCACGGAAATAAAAGACTAAACATTAGCTGAACTGGGGGATTCAACACTCATGAAGGTAAAAGCACAGAAGAGAGGGACAGATGAAAGAAAAAGCAGAGGTAAAGTTGTGAAATAGCATTTTTTTTCCCTAAAATCAATCAATTGCTTGAGTGTGTGGCAAAATGTGGCAGAAACCAGCAAAAAAGAAAGTGGTTTAGAGTGGTTTAAATCTTGTCATATAGCACCATAGGCATGGCTCTATTTAATTCCATCTTTTCTCACTTTTGGCTGTTTGAAAAGTGTTCCAGCTATTTTTTCTTGGTGTTTCTGTGGCTTTTTAATCATTGAGGGCATTCTGACTTCTTTTTTTCTAGCTGTAAGGCATTTTGTGGGAGTAATATAGGTTGTTTTCCTTGCTGGTTTTCCTGTTAGGCAACTCTGAAGGGCCTCTTTGGTTTGGCAGCTTAGCACTGATTTTGTGGCCCATAAATGATTGCTTGTTTGTTTAGCTCTGACTTCACCACTTCTTTGGACTTCTTGTCCTCTTCTGCTCTTAACACGTAGTTCTGTTTTCTCTTTCCCTGGTATAGGCAATATCCCCGTTACGGCAGAAGTCGAGTGAGCCAGACTGACCTCACCTGCCATGGGGTGGTACGCAGGTTCACACTTCTGCCTAGGATGGGGAACTGAGCGCTGCCGTGGGCACAAGCGATGCTTGGCTGGGATGCCTGGCCCCGCAGGCAGCAGGCACTGGCTGCTGCGCTGGCAGGGAGCAGACCCCGACTCAAAGGGAGCCACAGAGTCAGCTGCCTGATGCCAAAACGATGTCTGTGTGAGAGGCTCCCTCTGGACATGCAGGTTGCCTCCAGTCCCATTCTCCACCTTGGATCCTGCTCTGATTTCTGTGAGCTCGTTCTCTGTTTCTGGCTTGCAGTACAAGCCACCAGCTCATATCACTTAAATTAAGTTACTTGCCTAGTATCATAGAGGAATTTTGTGGAACAGAGATGAACAGCAGTGTTACAACCATTTTCAACTACCTTAACCTTGAGACCATCTCTTTATAACTCTCCTGCCTTATTCCTTGCATACGTTACAACTTCTGCAATAAATGAGGCAAGGGACCTTCAGTGTGCAGGTTTCTTCAGTAAACATGTCCATTTTATCCCCCAAGTATCACATCCCATGCTCTGACTGATGCGATACTCCTGCGGGGAAAAAAACAGCATGTCAACGTGCAGTTGGACTACCTCATCATGCCAGCTCATGAGGGGGGTAAATTAAGTTGCAAAAACTTCTTTCTTTCCTAGATTTTGAGTGCTTGGCTCAACCACCTTTACCTTTTATCAAAAATGTAATTCCCTTTGTCTTTGAAATTAAACTGACTCCTTCCAGTTTGAGAGATTAATGGGGACGGATATTTCAAAACCTCAGCACAGAATCTTGATCACAAACCTACACAGCAAGCATAACACCAGGCTGTAATCCTTTCACAGGGGCTGTGCTACTGCAAGAACTGAGATGTACATTTTCTGAGGCCTTCACAGCCATTCTGCTGTGTGTGGGAGAATATGGGTGTTTGGGATTTCATGACTCAATCATGGGTTCTCAAGGAGAGCTTTTTTCCAGTGCTCATAACTCATCTGCTCCTCTCCTTCCTTTTCTAATCTGTACATTTGTCCAACTCATCACAGCCTCTTCCTTTTCCTTTACATGAGTGGAATAACTTAGCCTGCTTTACAAGTGAGTCCTGTCACATGTATGACCTAACTTTCAACAATCCTGATACTTTTAAATCAGCAGGAAATTCCATGGAAAAAAAAAGAAAAAGGCAGCTTTACACTGAGGAAGCCCAATCATAAAGCCATCTCTTTTTACACAGAGGCATCGTTAGCCTGAAGACCTGTTGCTGTTGTGGATGTCTTCCAGGTGGCAGAGAATTAAAAGAAATATTAAGAAATCTGCAGGCATATAATAACAACCTATATCAGCACCTGTATGGCACAAAAATCAATGCATGTTTACCTAGAAGTTTTTTGTTTCACTTGTTGCCTCACCAATAGCCCTCAAAATTTTAAGAGGTGGACGCATGATTTTAGGACCAACAGCAATTGATTTCTCATTCTATAGGGCAGGAATCATAAAGCCCTTTTACATCCCCAGTGACAGGAGTGGGGAAGATGAGTCAGCAGGTGGGAAAGTGCCCTGTTTCCAGAATCAATACCATTACTAGGTCACTAAAATGCCATATTGCTAGGTGTCTGAGCAGCTAAAAAGACAATTCCTTGGAAATACAAAAAAGTTTATAATTATTTGTTGCCACAGAAAATCCTGGCAGCCAGGTCATGTCAGGAGAAAGCTGCTCAGACACCTCACTGTCTTCTGAAGGTGTGGGGAAAATGGGACAGAGCTGCTCCAAGGGGTCTGTCCCCCTTACAGCTTCTCAGTCCCAGCTGGATGCCTTCTATCACCTCGTGGCTGCAGTCTCCTGCAGTAAAAATCTGACCAGATTTGGTGTAAGGGCCTATTTTTTAAAGCAATTGTGATGTTGAGCAGCCCAGAGTCACTGCTGAAATCAGTGTCTTGCACCAGGCAAGAGTCCAGCGCTAAGGGTGTGTGTCAATAGGCAGAGCTGCCCTCAAGGAGCATCTCTATGGCACTTACGTTCTTGTAAGCTCTCCACAAAAATTAAACCATTTGCCTTATCAGTAAGTATAGCAGTTAATAGAATATATAATATAGCTGGCTTTTCCCATATGATTGGCAGCTAGCAGGGAAGCTACAGTCAGCACCATTCAACTGGTAGCTCCTACAGCTCACCAGCAGGTTCTCCATGGGTCACCTGGTGGCCATGACCAGTTTTGCCAAAACCTGTGCTTTGCCCTGCACGTGGGGAGGGAGGACCCCTGCACCGTATGTGGTCTCAGCTGCTCAGATGAGTGGTTGCTTGAGGGAGGAAGAGAGACAGTCTCAAACACAGACCTGGCAAAGCATCGGCTTGGCCCAGATCCTCCAGGCAGTTACTCTCGAGGATGTGGGCCTTGGTCACTGACAGCTTTCTCTGTTTATTCCTTGATATAGAGTGCCTCTCTTAACAGCAGTAGGGGATTATTTAACAGCCTGTCTTCCTGCTTGAAACTGCTAGCGCTCATCCCCACTTCTCTGCTTCTCCTCTGCCTTCCCAACACTCTTGTAGGCAGCTACACACCTTTTCCTTCCGAGGATGTTTTCTAGGTGGATCCCTCTTGATCCTGTGTCCTCCACTGGTATCCAGACACATTTTCTCCGTCCCAGGCTCCTTTATTTGCTCTTCTCATTTGGAGTTTTACTTGAATGATTTTACATAACATTCCAAATGACATTTTTATTGCAGTATTTGCACGGACCAGCATAATTTGCCAAGGGAGGTGTTTTACAAATAATATTATTACTTTGAAGACTTAGTCATGTGGAATCACAGAACATGTGGTTATGTTTAAATACATTTGTTTTCACTGTGTGTCCTCTATTATGATTTTGCCCCGCTGTGTGATATTGGTGCAATAAGTGCTATTTATCTGTAAGTTACCAACAACACGATCTGCTTCAAGTGCAATGTGTTGGCTTGTCTCCCTCTGAGAGATGGAGGTGATACTTCAACATAACGTTGTCTGACCTTCTGGGGTGTCATCTAAATCCAAGACAGAGCTAATGATCATAATGATTCAGGACAGCAGCCTGAGCACGTCCTCGTTATGTTTCCAGTACCAGCACTGACCAGGTCAATTGGACCGGATCCTATTTAAGGGCACGTTTTCTGAAGCTTCAGAAAGTCACCATGTGTATTTAGGCCAGATTGTTCTGTTTGAGCACCATGTGTCCTCAGGTATTTTCTATGTGCAGTAAAAGAGCAAGTCACCACAGAGTGGACAAGGAGGCTGGCATGTCTCTGTTCAAGTGCTCGCTGCACGCTGTGTATCTAGGTCAACAGGTCTGGGGCTGCCAATGTGGGGAACATAGTGAAGCTGTTAACACACAGCAGAGAGTCATGATTTCTGTCTTTGCTGAACTGATTTTAATCATGTCACCTCAAAGAACTGTTACAGGGATGATTAGAGTTAAATAATGCACAAAAGATGGCATTGGCGATGGGCTAACTGCAGTTGAGAGCCCAGGCCAGCCAGCAGCTGGGAGGAGGATATAGAAACAGCCTGAAGGAGACTCAGCTGGGAAATAGTGGGAAAATTGTCTGCAGCTTATGCAGTGCCTTGGATAAGAAAAGACAATGCCTCTGAGAAGGTTGCAAAGGCAGAAAGCCCTCCCTTAAATGGAAGGTTTATTCCTGTAAAACCAAATGCTCCTATACAGAGGAATCTAAAAGGGGTGGTCTATCATGATCTCTATGGGTCAGTTAAGTGTGCTTGGTGCTGTCATCCAGAATGTTGGTAACGGGTTTGAACCTACCAATTAATTTTCATGATCAGCTTATGGTCCACAGACCTATAGGTTTCTGGACTGTGTTAAAGCACCTGCGAAAGGTGACTAAGAGAAGCACTTCTGCAGGATGCAAGGCTACATGTAGGGTTTAGTTATTGGCAGCTCCAGTGGAAATTTCTTTTTGGCACCACCAGCTGAAAAAGGTCAAATTGTAAGAGTATGTGGAAGGTAATAAAAACTATCTAATGGCTTATGTGCATGTCCTCCTAAGGATATTTTGCTGGCCAGAGTGAGAGGAATATTTCAGCAAGGAGCTCTCTGCTCTCTGTGCAACAAACCTGTGCCTCCATGTATTTGAAACTTCTTAGTGTGCATGGTATTTCAAATTTGTTCAATGTTCTTGGGAATGACCACACTTCATAGATCTAGGCTTTAAGCCATATGGAACTCTAGATCCACTGAAACGCTTTAAAGGAAAAAAGCTGATGTCTGGATATAATTTACAACTCTCTCCTAAAAGACCTCTAGCCCTCACAAAATCTGTTTCTCTGGTGGACAGTAACTTTGACCATGTTTGGGCAGAGCTTCATCCCGTTCCAGTGTTATGAATAGTGGAACAATTCTTATTTAAGTATCTTAAGCTCAGAGAAAATTGTGTTTCTCTACTACAGTGAAATATTCAAGGTTGCTTTCATTGTCACTTAAACGTGTCTGAAGGCAGGGAAATAAATAAGCACGTGTCTGGACTTCAAGGAAGGTATGGCTTCAATCAAAGGACAATCAGTTTCCTTTCTCCATCTTTGTATGTACAAAATCCCAGGCAGAAAATTGCCTGCTCCCAAGACAGAGATGAACAGTTTCTAAGGCTCTTCTGCAAAGGATGCTCGCTGCTGCACTAATGAAACAAAAACTCCAGAAACCTCTCCATGTGCATATCCTCATGCCGGAGTAAAATGACTCTTTCCATTTTTCTGAAGCCATTTCCTACATACTACAAGGTTAACAGAAGTGTATCAGATTACAAATATCTACAAAAGGCCTAATACCGATATAACGGTATTCCCAACTCTAGTTTACATCTGGATAATTTCCTTTTAGACAAGTTCTCACTCTCAGGAGTGAACTCTTTTATACCAAAGAGCTTTGGAATGGATGAACTTCTCTCTGGTAGCAGATCAGTAATGAAAAGGAACAAACTACCTGCCTTCTCTGAAAGGTTTTATTTCCAGACATTCTGGACACACTGATGAAGTTACAGACCTGCTCCCTTGTGCTTTGTAAAACCTGGCAAGCAGTTTTTCATGAATTAATGGGTATCTCGGACTATCAAGAGGATATTTTTAAATGTGCTGTCTTTTGAGAAGGAAAAAACATTTCCCAGTTCCCTTACCTTCCATTTTTTTCATCTGATTGATTCTTTTACATCAACCAACAGCCTTGAAACAGGAGATTTTGCTAACTCTAATATGAACAGTAGGAGGTATAGTCATTGCATTTACTTATTCTGCTCCTTTGTCTAGCTCAGCACCTTGCAATCTCTCCGTAGCTAGGCTTCACATGAGAAAATCTTTTCAGTGGTGCCTGCCTGGTACCTGGACAAGAGGTAATGGGCACAAATTTGAAGATAGGAAGTTCCACCTAAACATGAGGAGGCACTTCTTTACTTTGAGGGTGGCAGAGCACCGGAACAGGCTGCCCAGAGAGGTGGTGGAGTCTCCTTCTCTGGGGACATTCAAAACCCGCCTGGACGCGTTCCTGTGCGACCTGCTCTAGGTGACCCTGCTCTGGCAGGGAGGTTGGACTAGATGATCTCCAGAGGTCACTTCCAACCCTACCATTCTGTGAATCTGTGATTCTGTGATTCTGTGAAAATCAGCGATATGGGAGTGCTCCACTACCACTGCTTAAACTGCTGTCTCTCCTCCTTCATTTCCATGCCTTTGCCAGTCTGTTGGTAGGTCCCAGAGTCCGTAAATGGGCTCAGGTAGTTCTATCAATTGCAAGAGGTGCATTGTACTTCCCAGCATTTTGGTTTCACAAGCAGGGACACCTGAGATTTCTGCCCAGGTCCTCTTCTCTGTGTCTCTGCCAAGGTTTATGTAGAAAAACATCCTCGCACCAACAGTAACTGGAACCCCCCTCTTGGTTGCCAGAGGATAATCATGGGCATTTAGGGCCTTACTGAGCTTCTGCTCCACTGCCTGCGTATTGTGAATGCAAGGCAGGGCTGCATTACCATTACTGTGTGGGAGACGTGTCTTTTCTCAGACCTGGGACATCTTACACCTGTCAGAGAAAGAGCCTTGGACTCGCTCTAGCTGACACTCAGTCCAGACAAAAAAGAGTGAGCCTTGGCAGGTAAGAGGAGTCTTTAGAGAAGGCAGATATGCCAGAAGTTTCTATCAGGTTTTTGCTAGTTGCTTGCTGAAACAACAGCATATTTTTTTTACTCAAGTCAAATAAAAAACTGTGGAAGGGCGTGTCATCTCGAATAACTTATTTCATTGTAAGCTAAACAATTACTATGAAATTTAAATGAACCTGATATAAACCTACACTAAACCAAACCAAGAACACCTGGCCCAGGAAGTTGTATGTGATTATATCATAACCTTATAGCTCCCAGTGTAGTTCTCGTCTCAGTTTCCTTTGCTTTTCGAACTGCCAGCGAGATTTTTGCAACACACTGTATTTAGGGAAGAACTTCCACTGAGGGAAAGTCTATTTAAATAATTTTGTCATGTCTTTCCATCTGTTGGTCCAAGTGTACACACAGTTTTTACTAAATATGAAGCAAGCAAACTGCAGCGTCAGTCCAAGGCTATTTTGCAGCCTAACCAATGTCTGAGTAGGGCTCTGAGGTGCTTGGATGAAATAAGCTATTTAAGTATGAATTGTTATATTAGCATTGTTATCTAGATGTTCCAAAACAATCTGGTTTATACAGAGTAAAATGGGCCATAAAGGGAAGAAAAAAGCCATGAGGGCCAAGTGAACTGAGAGTGATACTGCCCTGTGATCTCCTAGCCTGCAGCAACCTGTGCTTTAGGAATTTACTGCAGGGACAAACCCCATGGGCTGTCCTGCTGTGAATTAGGTATGAATTTACCTTTTTGTTTTTTAAACTCATTTACACTTCTGGGCTTCGGGGGCTCCTGACGTGAGGAGTTCCATGTCTGCACAGTGGAAAACAGACTTCTTCTGGGTGCTTCAGCCCCTCTTATGACTTTGTTGCCCTTTAGCTCCTGAATGTTTCCCTATTTCCCTCGCCTTGCAGCCTGTTGTTTACAGGTGCCAGTGACTGACTCTCTAGACTCAAGGCTCTTCTCTTTCTGGCAGGTGCTCCATACATCACTCTGTGCTTCTTTGGTTCTCTCCCATGAGATGAGGAGACCAAGACTTCTGGCAATACCACAGCTGGCGCTACCCTATGATGAGCACAGAAAGAAGATTAATTTCTGACCAAAACACCCGTGCTGCTCTTGCCCTTTGGCCAGTGTGGGACACCAAGTAGACAACTTTGGAATCACCTCCCTCCACCACAAACCTGTCCCCACCTTCTCTCCCTCTCTTTGTGACCAGCTTCTCTCTCACCTTGGGTAACTTCTCATAAGACTTTTGTTGAGGCCTGTTTTATACACCCACGTGCACTCGTCAGAGCCTCATCACTGCCATCTGGTACTTGGTCTCCAGGGACTCCTGCAGACTTGTGAGGCACCATGATCTCCCTCACGCATTTAACAGAATGCATCCTTCCGTGTTAACTACCATGACATCTGGTGGAAAAATAAATGTTTTCATATGAAAAAAGTATATTCCTGAGAATTCATGGCCACACAGCTAGCATCTGGGGAAATTACTCTCTCTGGGATGGTCTCTTGGGTATGTGGTTAGCATCTGCATGCACATGTAAGCTGCCTTGCTGAAGATGAACTGGGGCTTTTGGGCAGGTCTGCGGGGAACTGTGGGGAGCCAGCTGGTCTGCCCAGGTCTCGAGCCACCTGATGAAACTCCCATACATAGTTTGGCTTTCTGTGCTGTCAGCAAGCATTCTCCAGGCCAGCCATGTGGCAGTGTGTTCCCACAGAAAGAGTGACCCTGGGCTTCAGGGACAAAAAAAAAGCCTGTGAGATGGCCTGGGGCTGGAGAGGCCTGAGACTTTCTGGTCGAAGCAGGGAGGTCTCTGGCTCCTGGGTGCCAGTCCACTTTGTTCCCTGCAGGCCAGGGCCAGGTCAAGCTGCACCAAGCAGAGTGCCTGTGCTTGTCCCTCCACAAGACAGCTCTTTGTAGGATCTGTCTGTGCTTGTGGGGGTTTCCTCTGAGCAGTGGATTTGCCAGAAGCGCACCCAAATGGAGATCATCTCTAGGTCTCAGGAGGGGAGAAGACAGACGTACAGTTCTCCTGTCCAGCCCAAAGCTGTGTGGAGTGGTCCAAGGCCTTCTGATGGGTGCTGCTGTATTTCCCCTCCACCTTCCAAAAACTGAGGTGTCCTGATGGGGAGGAAATACACAGTGCAGACCCAAAGACCAGGCACGTCCCTGATGGGAACAACCAATGGGCTGTCAAGAGCAGCCCACTGTCTGGGTGGCGAGAGCGGAGCCTGATCTGCCCAGAGATACAGAGATCCAAGCTGACCCAAAATAAACCACTGGAAACGAGGCGGGAAGAACCATCCACTGATGTGCCTGTGCAAGGAGAGGCTCCTGCACTGGGTTAGCTGGGTCTGAATTTCATGCTGGTCGGGGGATCCATCCACTGCCCCCAGGGCATTGCTCTCCTAGCAGCGCTGGGCACCTGCTGTGCGGGCACCATCCCTTCCTCCCCACGGGATTCTTGCGCTCTCGATGGCCACCCCTGCAGCCAGCCCCCCCTCACCTGCAGCGCCGGTGCCTGTCTCGGTCCGGGGGGGCAGAGGGAGGCCGGCAGAGATGGCTCCCGTGCCTGCGGGGGACAGGGAACAACCTGCCGCCGGTCGGAGGGCAACGGCGATGGCAGCCCCGCGCGGGGAGGACAGGGAGGGTCCCTAGGACCGTGCCCTGCTCCGGTCTAGCGCTTTAAAAAAAAAAACCAAAAACCCACAAGAAAAAGAACAAAACCAAAAACCCAACCCACAGAAACAAAAAATCCCCACCAAACCAACAACTTAAAAAAAAAAAAAAAGGGAAAAGAACCAAACCCCGAACTAAAAAGTGAAACAAAACTTCCTCTCCCGGTCCCTCCGGAGGAAAGCGGAGCGGGGCACCGCAGCCCGCGGCAGACCCGCATTGCGGCCGCGCCCGCCCCGCCGGGTCGGGGTCCGGGTCCGGGGGGGGGGGCTACAGGTCCCTTCCCAGGCCCCGGGGGGCTGTGGCTAGGCCAGCGCGTTGAGACCCCTTGCACAGCCGGCGGATGCAAAATTAAACCCCGTTGTACAGCCGGCGGGGGCTCGGTGCAGAACCCCGAGGGCAGCGTAGGACCCTTCCGCCCCGCCGCCAGCGTGTGCGGAGCCCGCCGGGAGGAGGGGAGGGAGACTAATTCCCCCTTTTAACAACAGATTTGTCCCTGCCTGGCTCTTTTGTGCGGCGGAAGATGGATGGGGCCGCCTCCCAGGTGACGGCTGGCTCAGCACCGCGGGCGCGGAGAGGCGCGGAGGGGCCGCGGTGCCGCTCGGCAAACCCAGCGGCGGGGATGGCAGGGAAAGGCTTGTGAAACCAGCGCTCGGTTTGTTTCCTACGGGGCCGGGAAGCAAACGTCGCCGGCTGTCGGAGGGGACATCTTTTTGTCGTCCCCGGACGAAGCGCAAATAAGCGCGATAGCGCGAATTTATCAAGCGGGCCCCGTGGCCGAGCATTTCTCGTTGTGTGTTCGGTTTGTTTTTCCAGGACCTAAGCAATTTTTAATGTACTATATACTTCCCGCTTAATCCCCCTCGTTTATTATATAATTACGGTTTCAAAGTGATTATGTAATTAAAATCATGTTTCACTGCAGCATACTTCAAAAGGAAGGCAACCTTCCCCAGCATTATTTGCCGGTGATGTCATAATTTCCCTGTGATATTTAAAATAAACACATTAGTCCAAGAATTCTAAACATGTCTGAAAGTATATAATGGAATTGATTGGCATAAAGCAACGGTGAAACCTATCACTAGTTTAATATATTTCTATGCTCCCATGCAGTGTAAATTATAGGATAATGGGGTGCAGGCGATGGTAAGCTCTGTTTATATAATCCATTTCTTCACACAAGTTCCCATTGCTTTTCCTTCCCTTTGCTGTATGTGGTGGTTCTCTGATCCTACTGACCTCAGCCATGTGTTTTCACTTTTTCTTCTGATCTCAATTCCATGACCAGCGGGGAATAAAATACAAATTGAATAGTAACCATTCACAGGCCACTCTTTTCAAACTGTTGTTAAGCCTTCTTTGTCTTGTCTAGCAATTGATAGATAAATGTGTCGTATTTTACCCGAGTCTTTCTTCTCTCCTTGTAAAGCTTTGTTGCCCCAAGTTCCTTAGTCCATCTTTCTCTTCTTCTTTTTCTTTTTAAAGAAAATCATTTCATCGGGACTCGTCACCGAAAGGGACCGTTCCCTTCCTTGACAGTGCAAGGGGTGATGGTTAAAGCAGCGGAATTAGACAAAAATATCAGAAGGGGGGAATTTCCCCAACATTTGGTCCGATCTGTTCCCAGCACGACTCGAGGTTAATTTTAAATTTGAATTGTTTCTTCTGTACACGGTAAATAAAGTGCTCCCTGGGCTGCACGCAGCTCCTTTTGGAAAATGGGAAAGTTAAGTACTCGAAAAGGAAAGAAAAAAACCCTCCTCTCTTCCCTCTGCATGCCTCTTTCATTGCAAACCTGCTTTCTGCGCTGTCAGGCGGGGCCGACGCTGTTTATTCAGCTTTTCTTGAAAATGAAAAGCAACTAAGAGAAGTTTAAACAATCTCTTGTTATTTTTGGGCTTGTTTTTCCAGCGCTCTCCTCCCCGGCTGCTTCTTTGGGGATATAATGCGAAAGAAAATAATTTTGGAAACCCATTATTCCGTAGAGAAAAACATGTCACCAATCCCATGCCCTTTATTTGATCAAAAAACAATTGTCGTGAAGGTTTCTTTCGTGATGATCTAAGCTGCAGAACAGCAACGGTTGTAATTATTACCTTTATTTTTTTTATTACCAATTATTACCAAACTGCCAACTTGCTGAAGGCAGTTTGAGATAATTTAGCATAGATATTTTAAACAGCTTGTTTTAAATCTTCCTATCTTTTCTTAGAAAGGCTTACGCGATCCCTATAGCAAACCGGTTTTTAGGCATTAGTAACTAGTTTAAAAGCGGTGCTTGAAGAGAGATCTTTTGTTGTGCCCCCCTCTCCGAAGAACTCTTGCACATAAGCAAACATTTTGAAGAGCGCATCGGTCTCTAATCAAAATAATCCAGATTCTTGTGTGAAAGGTAAATATTTTGCAACCGCATTACTGGAGCTGAAATAACTAAACAAGTCAGACACCGAAATTAGCAACGTGGTGAAGCGCGGGCAGTGGGAGAGAGAGCTGCGGCGCGGGAGAGAAGCGCTCCTCGTAACCTGCCAAAAGCTGCCGAGGGTTTCTTCAGCAGAAACCGCTGCCATGAGGTTTCGAAGGAAACGCATCGTAGCAGAAAAATTATTTTCGAAATTTTGCTGGGGGACAACGACCGTCCGAGGCGAAGCCGCCTACCTGTAAAACGAGCCCCTGCGTATCACATGCTTCATATTAAACTTTCATGCAGTTTTCCTTCGCTGTTTTTTTCCAGCTAAAGGGTTCTTATAAACTTTCCTTCGTTTATTTAAGCCTGGTTTTCATTGCTGCAGTTTTGCATGGTTTGCCTTTGTTTAGTTTATTAACCCACAGGGTTACTTTAACTAAATATTTTGGCTGAATACTTTGGGGTTGGATTTCAACGTTTTCTAACAAAATTACTGAGTTTTTTGAAGCCACACAGAGAACTCTGTGTTGACTTTATTAGTCAATTTAACAGGCTATAAGGAAAATAAAAATACGAAACATACTAGTGTATCCCCTCCAGTGAGGAACGAGGTTGAAACTGGTCTCTTACTTAGTATTTCAGATGCCATCGAGGCTGCGTTAACTTTACTAACGTTTTAATAGAAATGGCAAATGTACAGCGCCTCTGCTTTGCCGAAGCCTGCCCCACGTCCTCGCCCGGTGCCCGATGACGACCGCGCAGCTATTTTTACATGCCCCCTCCGGGGACAAAAAAGGCGGGGGGAGGGACACCCCAAAACCAAAAAAAAAGCCCCTCTCCCCAGAACAAAAAAAAAGCTCCTCCCCTTGTGCTTGCTGCCTCACGCCTCGGGCGGAGGGCTGGGGATGGCCGGGGGGGCGGGACACGACAGCTCGTCCGGCCCCGGGGGGAGCCCGCGGGGGCACCGGGCCGCTCCGCGCCCGCGGGGGATCGGCACGGCCCCGCACCGGGTTCGGGGGCTGGGGACTGGGGCTGAGCCCGGCCGCAAGCGCCGCCCCGGGAACCTTCCCCACCCCATATATTGGCAGACGCTCCGTCCGCCTCCTGTTTTTTTGGGGTGCTTTGTGTTTGTTGTTTGTTTTTTTTAATGTATGCGCCCTCCTGCCTGGCTGAAGGGCGGCCTCCTGGGAAGCAGAAGCTCGACTGCAGAAAGAACCCAAAATCCCCCCATGGCGTGCCACTTGCCTGCGTTGTAGGACCACGGTGACTTTGCCCCCTGAGTAAATGCAGGGTGGCAGCAAGCTGGACAACTGCTTAGCGCTATGCATTGTCAGAAAGAAACCAGGGGAGTCCTCCGAGTTGCTGCTGTGGATACCAGTCACCAGTCCCTACAGGAACCCTGCCATGGCCATGGGTCTTCATTAGGGCTCACTTCTCTCCCAGCAAGTAATTGTCCCAGCACTGTGCTGGACACATCATGGGCTGCTCTGCAGACAGGTCCATTGTGGAATACCTGGTCTAGAGATGACTCAGTGCTTGAACGGTGTACATTTACTATTTAAAGGTTAGGAACATCTCCTGGGCCTCCCCTGAGCAGGGAGTGGTAAGTTCTTCACTGCTGACAACTCCCATTTCCAGTGGTGATCTGCAGAGGTAGATCATCTCAAACTCCAAGAGAGAGGAAGAGTAGCAGGGAGATGCTATTACAGCAATGAGACGTAAAGACCAGATTAGTGATGTCTGGCACCTTGGACAACCAGGAACCAACAGGGAGATGTAAAGAGGGAAGAGGAGAGGGTCAAAGTGAGAAGGATCTTTGCAGGGACCCACTGAAGGTATAGATAGGGACAAAAGCTGCATTTATCACTGCCACAGAAAAAGACCTTGCAGCTTTCAAAATGTGAAACACCACAAACCAAAATGAGAGCTATGCCTGTGCGGGTGAATGAGAAAACCTCTATGTCAGACCTAGGTAGTCATAACCAGGGGGTGAAAACTTACAGAAAAGCCCAATCAGAGCTACAACAAGGTTACAGGCCTGGAAGAGACCCAGCTGGTCTGTGGACAGATGTCAGAGATACAGCCCAAAATTTTAGGAAAAGCACCAAAATGTGGTTTTACTTTCCACTAACTGCCCTAATAACTTTCCAAATCTCAGGTGCAGATATTACAGGGGAGTGGACCCCAAGACAGATGTGTATGTGCATCTATCAGGGAGATGTGCCTTCACTTGCTTTAGGCAATTCTCGACAAGACCTTAGAACAAAAATGCAGCACACTTGCAATCCCTCTCAATCATAAATCAGTCTATCAACGACGACCAACAATAACCCAGCAGCAAAAGTATGTCATGTCTGTCGACGGGATTAATTCAGTGCAAAAATGAAGTAGCCATTTGTGATAGAGCAGTTTACTGCCAATACACAACAGCGAGACAGTCTGCTGCTACCCTGATAATAAAACGTAAATAGGTAACTCCCTAAAGCCTGTTCCATCCCATCCCATTAACACGACATTGACATGCTTTTTCTGATACCAGCATGAGAGAGTAAAAGAGCAAGTTCTACCTTCAAATATTATTACATATTTTTGTTTTACTTACTTGCCATTGCATCTTGCAGAGTATTTTGTGGTGTCTTGAACATAAAAGGGCAGTGTGGAAAGTCTGTGTTAGAGTCGGACTTAGTTTTCAGAAGAAATAAAAGCTTGGAGCTTAGCTAATAGTGAAGAAATACGATAACTCTACAATAAAGGGCTAATAAATACTTACTCTGTTAAGTATTGTTATTATTTCTCCTTCTCATAAGTGATCTTGCATTACTATTATGCCAAAAAATTAGGATTACTGTATTAAAACCAGATTTTCTAGAGCTCATTCAGGATTTCCAGCAGCAGTCTTTTATTTCATTAAGTAATAAGAAGTCACAAACTGTTACTTTGTTGTGAGAATTTCCACGTTTTCCTTCACACAAAAAGGCAAAATCTGAATAACATAAATGATTGATTGTACCTCAGTCTGAGGTCTGGTGAAGTGTGGCAGCAATAACAACTGAGAAGAGTAAACGAGCTAGAGAAACGTTGACATACTGTGGAAAAGGGAAAGAATCAGTAGAGGAACAAGTTAGAAGATGAAACAGAAGAAAAAAGACATGACAAGAAAGACACCAAAGGTGAAAGTTTTCTGCAGTAGCTGTGCAGCTTGATAAACTCTTCCATCACTGTTTGTTCCCTGTTGGACATGGAGTTGAGAAAAAACATTACTAAGTCTCCACATCAGATCTTTAGATTTTGATCTCCTTGTTAAGGATATCATACTGCAAAACTCTCAGTCCCAACTCTCAGACCCTGCTGTGCAGAGTCCCAAAACATGTTCTTCAAGGTCTGACTTTGCTCAGTGTGTTAACTCCAGTTGCAGCCAACATTAATTAACAAAGGAAGAAAGACTGAATCAGTTATTAGTCGACTGATCTCCCTGCTAGCCATGTTTGAAACCACCCTTAAAAGCTATAGAACAAAAATGAAACAAAGAAGGGCATAACACTTTTTATACGTAGGACCGAAGAGATGTCTTCATGATATAGTGCATTAATTATTCCTTTTGATTTCAGTGATGGCCATTCACATCCCTTGGCACTGTAATCAGTATTTGAAAGAAAGATCCTAACAAGAAGAACCACCCTGCAGCAGAACAAAACCCCCACACAATAATAATAAATTACATAATCATCCAGTAATTTGAAGCAGCAATATATAGCCCACAAAATAAAAATTGTTCCCACACCCACAGTCTTATTTCTGTATGGGTTAGATGTGTGTGTGGAGTGGTGATAGATATGCACTATGTATATCCAACATGACACAGCACTTATTCTCAGACACAGAATAGAGTAAGATATCTGACTTTAACACTGTTGAGTCTTTTTCTACAGAGAATTCTGGGTTTGGAGATGAGAATTCAGGCCTAGACTAACTAAACACATGGAGCTGTACAGAGTTTCATCAGTGCATTTTTTTCTAGTCGATGTTTTAGTGTGTTGAATATTTGTAATATTAACGCTTAAGTATTTGTTATGTAGCTTTTTGGTCTGAAAACAATGAGAAAAATGGAATATATGGTAGCAATGGCGGAGTGATGCAGTATAATGGGTAGATGTGCTTGACTGTCAGGTGATCTGTGCATGGTGACTGATGTGATGGCTACTTCAGAACAGGGCAGTCATTTCATGTGTGCCATATCATCATTCCTACTTGCTACACTTTATGTGCTAGTGGCCTTGGTCTTGTTTAGATGTTTCCATTGTTGTGGGCACTTGAGGATATGGAGTAAGAGACGGTCTCTGCAATTTAAATAGAGAAATCAGATGGTGAGGAAGAAGGGACACCAGGGCACAGAGAGGTAAGCAGACCTCTCCAAGAGCAGGCAGCAGCTCAGTGCTTCCTTCCACCATGGGTGTTTCTTTATTTGCAGTAAAACCCTATATTTTTGTGTGTGTGAAAGCCATAATGAACTGTTTAAGTGGTGCAACACAAGAGGAAGCAAAGTATGATTTCTGCAACTGGCTTAATGGATTCAGGAGCAGAGGTAGTTCACTAGACAGCTGCAAATACTGTCTATTGTGAGGATATGCCAGGGCCTTGAACACTATATTTCATATATATGACGCAGTGTAACCATCTTCATGCAAAATGTATATGCACGTTGACGTTGTCGTTTTTTGTGTAGTATTTTGTCAGATGGAGGGTTTATCTATTTGTGTAAACACATATACATTCACAAATGCACAGTGATTGCCATCTACAGAGAAAGTGTGTACTGCTGTGGTTCCCCCAAACTGCTCTGGGTTGTAACATTCAGAGAGATGTTTTGGGGAAGTGGAATTAGAGGATAAACAGTTGTTTCTGGGTATGTTCCATTAACTGTGTAGGAAATGAGTGGCCCGTGAGAAAGACAATGACAGCACTGTGTTTGGAGGCATTAGTACTATCTGTGAGAGAATATTTCATTTTCCTATGTTGTAGACACACTGTGTAAGAAATTGCTGTATAAGAATTTCCTGTATAAAAAATACTCTGGACACATTTTTTATTTCCTTTTTTTGTATGTGAAAGGGGTATATTCACTGTCTTATACATGATCAGAGAAGGCTCTGTGCTCCTGTAATACAGCACTGGTACTCTGAGCACTTTAAAGAAAAATCACTGAACTTTCAGAAAAGCGCTGTCCGTACAGATGTGGATCTAGGTGGTCCAGAAGTTTGGCAAAGTAATTTCAACTACTGGATAAAGGTTTTTATCTGCTTCATACTAGCAATTGGTGCCGATCTGAACCAGTATTTTGTGGCACATCTCTGATACTTCCCTGGAGTTGTACTAGAGTTCTTAAAAAGTCCTCCTTTATAGAACAGGTCTTCATTTAGGAGAAAAAAAATATTATGAATTTCAAAATATCTTTCCTGCATGTCAGTATTGCGATGTGAATAACAGGCCTAGCTTTGCTCTGTTATACCTATCTGAAATGAAGTCACTTCCCCATATTATGACATAATTTAGAGTATAGTGCAGTTCCAAAAACTTGTGAGCATATATGAAATATTCCTTCTAATCTGTTAAATCCAAAACATAAAGAGAGACACAGTGAAAGCTGAATGTATCTGTGCCAGCTCATGACGATTTGGGAGGTGGTATCCAGCCTTCCCTGGTTTCCAAGTTAACTTTACAAACACGGGCGAAATTGGGTACCACCACCTTTTCTGAGCCCAGATACTAACAAAAGGCAACATTATCCTCTCCTTCTTTCAGGACCTGGTGCTGAAAACCATCATCATCCTGACTGACAGAACAATTAGTGTTGTCAGCAGAGAAAATAGTCAGTGAACCAACTGAAGGCCAATGTGTTTATTTTCCCACTCAGAGATGTAGTCTTCCCAGGTGGAGACTCTGAAAACATGCCTGCTAAAGCTGACGTGGTTTTACTTCAGTGAGGGATCGGTCTACTCTGAGCAGGAAATTAATCCAAACGTTTAAGAGAAAGCGATACAAGCTGCACTGAGCACATGGGGATACACAGCTATACCACTGTCTCCACACAGAGACAATTCTCTCTTTTTGAGACCATTCACTTTTTCTGGGTGTTTATGTTCCAAGCTGAACACATGTAAATGATAAAACAGGGTGGTGACTGTAAGGTTAGAAAAGCTGCATAAGGCAGCATGTGGTAATAGGCTATCGGAGAAGACTCACAAATGGCATCACACAACCCTTTAATTAAGTTTCAAAATGAACTCAGAGTTACTACACTATCTAAACATCCTCCCTTGCTTTTCTTCAGTTTCCAAATGCTGCTTTGGATAAACTACATAGTACAAGTAACAGCATTGAGCCTCCTTTCTGTTTATGAAATGCACTTTTTCTATTGAAAACTAACAGAGAAATCTTCTGAAAATCAGTTCAGCTAACAAAGCCAGTTCTCCCTCTGCCACTGAACACGCTATTTCTGAAGCTATTTCTATCAGATGACATCGCTAGATGTGATCAGAGAAGCTGCACAGAACACTGCAAAGGGAAGTTACAACTTTCTTTTTTATGCCTTTCATTGTGATACTGCAGTAAAAGTGAGTGCTCTGTGGTGTAGTGGCTTTATTTTTAAAAGTACGATCAAATACTAGAAGGTCCTCCTGTTGTCATCTGTATCACTAAGGTTGACGTAATTTTCCCTAGGGGAATCTGTAAGGAAGCATTTTCTAGAAGGAGCTAGGAAGGCATCCATGTATGAAAGTGTAACCTGTTAAACCTGCAAAACAGTGCCATTTCACAATGGCTTATATTTATCGTTCGTCAAGATACAGCCATGCAGCAATGGGGAAGGGGGATCTACAGAAAAGACAGGGATTTCCACAAGCACAACCCCCTTCCAGAGTTTGTATTTGGTGGAAATCCCAGATACACAGCGGAGCTCACAGGTAGCCAGGCAGCCTCTGTGGGCACATGAAGATATACATACTCCTAGCTGGGGGAATTTTATCCCCACCAGAGTAAAGCACAAGTGTTTGGGCAGGAGATGAAAGGGCAGATGACGATGTCACCACAAGCCACTCACACTCTAGAGGGGTTTCCCAATCTGAAATGTGTTGTTAGGGGTGGATTTGAGAAAAGAATTTTTTTTTCCTTCTCTCTTGTGACAGATGTTACAGATATTTTGTGTCACTGCTGGGTTTTGAGACCCCAAAATACTGATAAAAAATAATGTTGTACATGGGGCAATGCTTATGTTCTAAGATTGATGTGGGACAACTAGAGTGGGTTAGGGAGAACACTGATAAGGAAAGCAAAATAAACAATGCTGATTGTCTTTTGGCTGCTCGAAAGCAAGACAGCAGTCCCTCTCCGTTAGACCCAGGGCTGTCCCACACCAGATTCCTTCATGCCAGCTGCCCTCAGCACAGTGCTGCTGAGAGTCCAGGCGAAGGTGGGCAGGATACTTGGGGAGGGGAAGGCACCCAGTGTGGGATGCTGGGCACTCGTGTAGCTTTTTCACTTTGCTGGGAGAGCAAAACCAAAAAGGGCGCGTTGGCAAACTGTGCGGAAATCATCAGTGCTTGTGGTGTTACCCCATTGTGTGTTTTGCTTTGCAAGCAATAAAACATCTCTTGATTTCAAATGTTGCCTTCCACAACTTGCCCACACCCTCAGCCCATAGTCTCAGCAGCACTGGACACTCTCCCCTGCAGCCTCTACCCTCAGGCTTTCCCTCTCCCAGAGATGCTAATGAAAAGTCAGCTGAATGAAGGAAAAACGCATTTGCCAAAAACAAAAAAGTGAAAAAACCCGCTCAAAACAAACCCCTTCTTGTTTACAGAGAACCCATATGTAAATCTATTAGGAGATGTGTGCAAACATCCAGGGGTTTAAAATGAAGGAGCCTGGGGTTAGAGGCTGAGATCACTGTGAATCCCAGCAAGACATCTATGCCATGACATAAAGCACTTCATGCACTCCACCACCAGCACGTCAGAGGGCATTTGCAAGGGTGTAAGGGATGTACAGAGAGCTTTTTTGTATGATGAGTGAAAAGAGCATGTGAATTTGTTTTTGAAAATCGTTAGTGTGACTAGATGTATAAATTCCAATAATGTGGGCATGCGAAGATTTCTACAGAGGTACAGTTCATCACTGCTTCTCCTCTTCCCCTACGTGCAAGACTTCATCAGCATCATGGACGTTTGTTGAGCTTGCTTGCTCTCTGCAGCCTATGACTGTCTCTCTCCTGTGGTTGCTGTCCCTCCTTCCCATCCTTCTGTGTTTGCCAGCAGATGTTCACCCTCCTCTGCGCTCCAGAGTATGGCTACATCCTTGGGTGGTCCAGCTTCCCCCGGGGAAACCAAAACTCCCTGAACAAGAAAATGGGAGCTGCAGGAAGGCAGATAAAGCATCTTTCCTTCCCCTTACTTAAAGTACAGCAGCACCAGCATGTTTTCCCTGCTTTAAACAATACGGTGGTCTAGTCTGTCTGCTCCAGCAACTGAGACTTTCTCCCTGATGTTGGTCTGGTCTGAGTACCCATGCCCAAAAAGTACAGACCACCAGTATGTCAGGCGCAGTGAGTAAGGCAGCAGGAGAAAAGTCTGTGTGCTGGTGATGGCATAGCGTGTCTGCGTGTTCCTGGGGACAGCAGGCATTGAAATGAGGGGAGAGGGGCATTAAGTGCAGGTCAATGGGAAAAGAACCCACAGCCAGGGAGACAGTGGAGCTGAGAGATGGATGGTTCATCCTGCTGGGACCACTCTGATGGTGAGCAGGTAGCAGTCGCACTGGATGACAGTGAGTCGTGCCACTCTGGAACAACAAAAGTGTTGTCTTCATCCAAGCCTAGGGAAATCCAGTGAGATATGCTTGCACAAGACCTTAACTCCAGGACAGGAGCAAGGATCTGTGCAGGGTCAGTGGAGAACCTGCTATCCCAGGAAATCAATTTGCTATCCTGGGAACTGGGGGATGCTGCCCCACCCTTGTGAGCTAAAATTCAGTTTGTTAGTCCTTGATGCATTAGCTGAAGCTTAACGCATGACTGGTGATTACACAGAGGGCAGGGGCACAAGCCCTTGCTGTACTGATGGCAATCCGCCTGGGAAATGAAAGGTCTGGGTCAGTAGCTGTGCCTGTGTTTGCTTTCTCAGACTGCTGCTACATGGCCTGAGAGTGGCAAGCTCAGGGAGACAGGTATGGGGGGATGGAAGGGGAACGTCACACCAGGGGTATGGCAGTGGTAGAGCTGGGGCATTTCTCCACCTCAAGTCCAGGCTGGGTTGTGAACTGTGGTAAAGCCCCTAGGAACTGGTCCCATGTCTAGAACAAAACAAGCAAAACCTAAACTGGGATCAGCAAGTGGCCTGAGAGACACCTGGGACAGGGACTGGGTCAGGATTGCAGGATCTCCTCTCCTGCACCTTCCAGTGGCCTTCATTGCTAGAGTGCCCTGAACCCTCCTTTTCTTGCTTAAAAGTAGACAATGATTTTCACATCTCCAGTACTTTGAAAGCCAAAATTTCCCAGAGGGTCCAAGTTGTATGGTGAGCATTCATGTCCTCTTCAAAATGCAGTCAAGCTCCTGGCAGGAAGTTTCTGTCACTCTGGTGCCCCAGGACTGTCTCTTGCTGTCTGCTGCAGCTCCACTTCGCATGCCCAGTCTTAGTCTGGTGCCATTTCTGGCCTCTGACATGTCTGTACTGAGGCATCAGCAGGGGGATGACATTGTGGGTGGGCCTTGCCACAGCTGCCAGCATGGGGCGGTGGTCCAAGGAGGCTCCTGCACCTCTGCTGAGCATCACATTGGCAGTGCCTGGGACAACAATGGCCAAGGGCATGGTCTGTATTGTGCCTTATTTGTGTGCGACATGAGCCTGATCCCCAGGGGTGTTAGCCTGATGCTGTCTTCAGTGACTGGATGTTGATATGACTGGAGGTCACGTGAAGAACTTCATGGCACATGAAGAGAAGTCCAAACCTGGTGAGCATCGAAGTAAAGGCAAAAGTACGTAAGCTTAAGTCACTTTATAGCAGGGAGCAGAGGCTTCTGGGGGACACCCAGGAACCACGATTTCCAAGTACTACAGCAGGCCAGGAGCGAAAGCATCTGATGAAGAGACCCACTGACCACGGGGGAGAAGATAGGGGAGCGGTGGGGACACAGGAAACCCATCAATTCTGCCAAAGCATTTCCCACTCAAAATATTCTGAGTAACAATGATGGGCGAAACTCACTGAAGCAAGAGGAGCAAGACCTCCACAAGCCCTCTGAGTCCTGTCAAATCTCTAGTATTAAGACTCCCATCCTCCTCATGTTCTCCCACAGTTAAGATTGTCTTTCTCACATTAGTGCGGCACAGTGCCGCTGTCTCCCTCTCCATCTCCCACACCAGCTGTGGCTGCCATCCATCTGTGCTCATCCAGCTGTGCCCATCCAGCTGTGCCTCGCAGTGCAGTCCCGGGCAGGGGAAGTCTGCAGTGCTGTGCCATTGCCATGGGTAAGACACTGAGTCAGGCACTGCCTGCCACACTCCTCTGCTAAGCAGAGCATCCTCCAGCTGCAGAGCATGCCAGGACCTCTTCTCCACAATTTATCATGATGTGTCAGATAGTGCTCCAGGCTACATCGTCTCATGCTCTCAGAGGAAGGCTAGCATTGGAGAGGTCTGGTGTGGGGACCTGGGCTGCAGTGTTTACCAATAACCAGCTCTGCAGAGGTAAAGTGGAGCACATATTGTCACTAAAGGGGCGATAAATCCTCTGTGGCAGGTTTTTGTAGATCAGCATAAAAAGGACCCACTCTGTGCCTATCTGAGGTATGGATGTGCTATAAGCGTAATCCAGGATTGTGCTTCTGTGCTCATGGAATTTGCTGTGACATCCAGCTCTCATGCAAGAAATGTGCTCCAGAATCTAGAGTTTCATTTCTATGGATAACACACATTTTTAGCCATGATAGGTATGAAAACGAATTATTAAAAGCAGGAACCAAGTGTAAATCTTTGTCATGCTGAGTTTGCAGGCAGCCTGGGAAAGAGCTCTGAAGTGGATCAACTGTCTTATTCATCTCAACAGGTTATTAACTTTTAAGCTTTCAGGCTAAAAGCATAAAAGCAAGTACTATTAACGGCTTTCTCACGGCTCACATTAGCAGGAAGCCGTAGCGAACACAGGCTGAAACCACCTTTTTCATTGCCCAGAGAGCAGTCATGGTGTTAGTTAGGCCCATCTCCATATCTGAACTTTTGCCTTAATTTGTGGACCACCCAATCGGTTAACGCACTATTTTCCATTTCAGCATCCACTGAGCATGGACAGGTGCCTTCTGAGATCAGACCACCAGCGGAGAGGCTACTTTTATACAAGAAGTTGTGTTGTCTCCATTAGGTGGGCTGGATGGTTGGCTGTACAGTAACTCCATCAGCCAGCCACTGAGGGGTGGCCAGAACTACTCAGGGCTAAGGTAGCCCTCTTTACACTGGGATAGAGGAGGAATGCTCACACCTTCAGGGCCAGTGAAGACGCAAGTGGAGATGCTGCCTCTTGGTCGCTGCCTGTGTGCACACCTAACCAACCTGATCACAGCAGCAGGAGGAGAGTGGGCATGACAGGACAGGGACCTTACTTCAACCTATAATGAGGAGGTTTCTCTAGAAATACTTTGAAGGCAGGCTGAGAGAGTTGGGGTTGTTCAACCAGGAGAAGAGAAGGCTCTGGGGACACCTGGTAGCAGCCTTCCGGTACCTAAAGAGAGCCTACAGGAAAGATGGGGAGGGACTATTTATCAGGGATTGTAATGATAGGATGAGAGGTAATGGTTTGAAACTAAAGGAGGGTAGATTTGGATTAGATATTAGGAAGGCATTCTTTACTGTAAGGGTAGTGAGGCACTGGAACAAGTTGCCCAGGGAGGTTGTGGAAGCCCCACCCCTGGAAGTGTTCAAGGCCAGGCTGGATGGGGCTTTGAGCAACCTGATCTAGTGGGAAGTGTCCCTGCGCAGGGCAGGGGAGTTGGAACTAGATGATCTTTAAGGGCCCTTCCGACTCTAACCATTCTATGATTCTACAAGTGTCTCCCAAGCAGCTGTGGTATCTCCCCTGACAACACTTTTTACGCTGCAGTGCAGTTGCTACATTCAGATGTCCAGCACTTTGAACTTCAGATCGACCCTGACAGAGGAACTGAATGTTAGCTCAACAGCAAGTATGCTGTTGTTTATGTTCCTAACATAATTCACCCCTGCCCACTCCCCTGGTTTTGAGCTGCAAGGCTGCCATGGCATTTCTGATCGGCCTCCTCACAGTGCCACAAACTCCTGGGTCTGTGTGGTGGCACTTTAACAGCTCCTTTGGCAACAAGGACAGAGGGGTCAGAGAAGGACAGCACAGCAAGGGGCACAGACCAAGGCTGCACTCTGGGGGGGTGCTAAGAGCGAAATGGAGACTATTAAAGGACAAGCTAGTGCACCTTGAGGAGAGTCCACAGAGTACAGGAGAGTGGCAGAGGGAAAGGAGAAGAGCCAGAAGGGCATACATAGCTTGGGCTTGCTTAATATTAGCTTTACTTTCCATCCCAACCACAGGTATAATTAAAAGCACAGTTTAGTCCTGGCTTCCTTTTGCTCATTTTCTTTTTCTAGACCTGTTACACAAGTTACACATGCAAAGCATTTGACATAACAAGGCAAGAAAGCATCAAAGAGGCTGATGCACACGAGGGGTTGCACAGGCTTTCAGCTGAGCCACCGGGAAGCCCTGCATGAAGGATTGGCCTGTACTGTGTGTGAGGCCCCGAGCAAAGACCGGCTTTTGCAGACAGCTGGGGACTGGAATCAAGCTGCGATCGGCCTCCCCCTGTGCGTGCGCTGCGGGAGACAGGAACAGCCTGCGAGGAGCGATGTTTTCACAGGATGCTAGACCCTGAGCAGCTGCTGGGTTTTAGGGACTCTGTGTCTGTCATTTATGCTGAGGGATTAGACCATGGTGGATAATCATCACACACACACACACAAAAAAATAGTCATGCCATGACTTATCAAACACACATGCAAGAACCAGCATGAAGCACTCCAGGCTCAACAGTGGAGTGGATGCTCTTTGAATTGTAGGTGCTTGGATAAGGAAGCACAGGAGCACAAAGGAGCTATACTGACTGCTGTCTAATTCCAGTGCAAGATCCACATGCAGGCAGGGGACAAGGCAGCAGAGATACTCAGAGGCTGAGGCAATGATATGCTTCCCCTCTTTCTGAATCTGCAGAAGCTGCATACATCATTCAAGTGATGGTAGTAGATACCACAGGAAAGCTATGGAGGTTCTTGCTGCACAAGAAGCTGTTGGTGATAATGGCATGAGTGAAACCAAGAAAGGCAATCTCAGAGTTTGTGTAGGGCTCACCATCCTTCCTCCAGTGCTCCCAACCAGTGGCAAAAACACTGACTAAAATTCATGGAAAGGAGCAGGTGAAGAAATGACATGTGGTGGTGTCAAAGTGTGAACAAATAGCAATTTTCTATTTTTGTTCTGCATCTGGAAATGACATGATTTCCCACCAGAGGAGCATAGTGTTTTGCTCCTCTTTCAAACAAGTGTGGAGCCGTTCCCAGCGACTTGTATCAGCTGAGCTTAGGGCTGGTCAAATCATTTGCTCATCAGAAACATCCACTTTTCTGCTTGTTGAGCCTATCCCCATTACGGACAGCATTAAGGCAGGCTTTCTCTGGATCCTAGCATCTAGGAACTTGAGAGCAAACAGGTTTTTGCTTGTTTGTTCCAGAAAAAGACCATATCAGAATGTATTGTGTTGGGAATTACTTTTCTGTGTTTTACACTAAGGAATGTTCCTGATGAGAGTAAAATTCACATCTTCTTGATGTTAGGAACTGCTCTACCAGGGGCTGCATTGTAAAGAGGCGGGCAGCAGCAGTGTATCACCCATTTGGCTAACAGACACTGCATGGTCCAGTTCTGTGCTGAGCAGCATACTGGGGAGGGTCTCATGGGCAGCGCAAGTTAGGACAAGGCTGTCCAACAAAAAGCAGAATCCACTCAAAAGAAACAAATCTTGTGTAAAAGCCAATGTGTTCTCGCTTCCTTGCCTGCTCCCCCTCCCTTCAGCTTTCATGTCATTGGCTCAGTTAATTAAAATTGCAGTAATAGGGAGACTGGATGGTTTAGCAGATTGGTAATGGGATATACAGCCTTTCACCTCTAGGTCAATGGTTCAATTGCGTCCCAAGTTGGTAGTGACCAAAAGTTATTAGCATCGAATGGCTGCTCAGTGACCTCTGTGAGATGCGTGGGTGATTTCAGTGCTCTCCCTCGCAGACAGGTGTCCACACCACGGGAACCACTTGCACGACTGGCACTAATTGGCACCCTCGTCAGCAGCCTCAGCAACAGCTGGGGATGGCCTGGGCACAGAAGTTGCAGCAGCCCTCTTCCTGGTGGTCTTCTCGCCTGGGCTGCAGTGGAGCTGCTTGCCTTACTCATGCCTTGCTCCATGGCTAGAGACAGTGTGGCTTCCGAGGCTGCCTGGGGATTGCCTCTGCCTGGCAGCGGAGTAACTGTGAGCTGAACCAACGTGCTGTTTGAAGCAAGCAGATTTTGGTGAATGGCTGGCATTTGCTACTCAATTTTTTGCTAAGGGCAAGCAACTTGGGGCAGTATGCTTACTTACTGGCACAACAGAAAAGGCAGCTGTGTTAGGCAGAAGACATGATAGCCCAGGTGACGTGAATGGTAAGTAAAAACAAGCCAGATGCAAGACAGCAGGACCTGCCAGCATCCAAACCAGCCAGCATGATGCGTCATTTGCTTTGGGGAGGGGTTGGGCACAAGGTGCTGCAAAGGAAGGAGAAAGGACTGGCCTCAGCAGCCTGTACTGAAGAAGAGCAGGCGCGAAGATTTACAAGCTATTGCCATTCAGAGCTTCACGGCCCCTGGGGAGGAATGGAGAGCAGAGCCAGGGGTGGTCACCCATGCCAAATTAATCTCTCTTAGTTTTCTGACCAAATTGCTATTATCTAATTAATGCCTCATTTAAAATTGGTATGGCCAAGTCTTCAGTGGGTGTGAGTCAGCAGAGCTGCTTCGGGCCAGTTTACACCAGCTGGCAATTTTCCTTTCAATATTGGTGACTCTTGCAGTAGTTAGGAAAAATGCCATCCATGGTTCTATTTGTCACAGTTGCGGCATGACAGTTGAGAGGGGGAGGAGAAAAGTAGTGTTTTCTCCGTCTTCCCTCAGTACAGTACTTGAGTTCCTCACTCTCTGGCACGTTTCGGTGCCCACAACTCAACTTGCAAAAGACTCCTTTAACTGACATGGCATGCAAGATCACACAGGAAATATGGGATGGGATGAGTCTCCTGAGTCCCTTCTTGCCCTTTGGTTATCCATAAAAGGCCTTTTCCAGTGACATCAGGAGTTACGGTGGAACAGTTGTTTCAATATGGCAACCACAAATCTTTAGTAGTTTAGTTGTAGCAGTGCTGCAGAACCATTTCTGGTCCCAGGCACGTGCCCAGAGGCGACCTTACACAGCAGCATCTGCCAAGCAGTTTAGTGAGAAGGCAATACTTTTGGCTTTCTGTGTCCAGGAGAATCTGCCAAAACCCTGCCAAAGCAACAAATTTGCTTAGGAATTTGGCTCCCACTCTCCCAGCACACATGTTGTTACTTGCAAGCAAGTGGAAACGTTTCCTTTTAATGTTCTCACTGAGCTCCTTGGGGTCAATGCAGAGTCTGAGTCTGCCCCCTTTCTTCTCTACAGTTTTTAGGGCCTCAGCACAGACTGCTTGCTCTTTGATTCTACAAATAATGCCATCTGCTGTCACGTTTTATAGTTCTTCCACTGGTCTGTTTTCCCCTCAAAAGATGAGCCAACACTGTGGGTTGTCTGACAGATGCTGTGTCCTCCCACTGCCTCACCGGTGAGTCTGTGTCCCTAAGCAATCCCACTCCTGCAACCATGCCAGATGACTGGTGGCCTGGTGGCCACCAGCGTGGTTGCTCTGTCTGAGTGCAGGGAGAGCTGGTGTGCTCCTGCAAGCTCTCATTTCAGCTAGTGATTGTGCCCAGCTTATGTTTCCACAGGGCTGGGATTTGTTCCTCACCAGGTACACATGGTCTCAGCCTGAACCTTTAAGTGCAGTGCCTCATTGTCATCTATCTATTGCAGAAGTTCAGTCGTTAATTCCACTTGCATCCCAGAGTGTCATTTGTAACTAGTATTTTAACCATCTTCATTTTGCATTTGTAGCTTCCTCCTTTTTGTTGTGCCTTTATGAACAACTTTCCTTCATCATTTGAGACCTTGAACTCTGACTGTAGCCTGTGTCTTTCCTTTGCTGGCATAGTTCAGTGGAGGGTTTTCAAATCAATGGGCATTTTCCATTTCTATACCAGCTGCCACATCAGTGGCATTGCATTGTTCCTTGTTTGGCATGAGCTTTCTTTTCCCTTTTCTTTTTTTGCAAAATGTTTTCTTCCCTGTTTAGCTGTGTGGTTGATGGTCATAAGTTGCACTTCAGCTTTTTCTTTTCCTTGGCATGAAATCATTTCGTTTTTGAACCTTGGGTCGACATCTCTGAAAAGTCTTTCAAGACCTCTCTATTGCTGAACTCCAAAACTATTTTCTGTTCCACAAAGGACCACCTAATATTCCAGATTCGCAAGAGGAGCTTTTTTGATTTGAGGCCAAGGAAACACTGAGTCCATTTTCCTTCTTGAGACCTTGCCTGAAAAACATATATTCCACAGGCAACAGCCCCAATACCTTCTTTACAGGCCTTTTCCCCTTGCTCTAGCTGGCTTTCAGTGCAGCCCCAGAGCTCTTAAAAAGTTTTCTTTTCTTAGCTCTGGGATCTCAGACTTGGCTTGTAGTGATCAGAGGGCCGAATAATCTTAAATCACTTAAAATACACAGGCTTAAATACACACACACCATGGTGAAACAGGAAAATGTTCTCTGTTTAAAGAAATCCCAGATTTCAATTATTATATGTCCTGAGCTTCAGCTTTCTACCAGAACTACCTGGAGGTACATAAAAGACTCTGCATACAATTTCCTCTATAGCCAGCATGTTCGTGCTGTAGTTACCATGCAGCCAAGGTTATCAAGTTGAGATCTCTTTTTTTTTCTTCAGAGATCCGTCATGTGTTACTAAGCTCCATTTTTATTATCAGTCCTTCAGCCTAAAGATGATGTGCATTGCTCAAGAACTATGGAGTGAACTGCCAAAATTAGGTGGAGTCCACAAATGAGTCAAGTAAGAAATAATTTTTTATGAAAACCTTTCAAAAATGAAAACCCAGATGTTCCAAAGGTGGCTGTAGTAATCTTTAGTATCAGTGTGCTGAAAAACCACCAAACAATGGAAACCCATAAAGTTTTCCAAACTTTTTAGGCCAACAGACTGTTATAACTCTTCAATGATAAGAGACCGCTCTGCTTGCTTGTCATCAAATTTTTACTTGAATATTTTTTGCTCCAAAGCATTGCAGAATACTGTATTTCCATAGACGATCTACGCTGTCCTCACAGTTCCCTGGTGATCCATAAATCTCAGTGTGGGAATCGCTGCTTTGGACACAAAGTTAGACCAAAAATCATAAAACTACAGGAAACTACAAGAATTCCCATGTGTCCTCCCTAGAATTCTGGCAAATAGAGATGCAGCTCAGCTGTAATTAGCCACTCTTTCCTCATTTTGTTTAAATATATCTTACTTTCTGCTTACTTTGTCTAGCCTCCAGGTTCTATTCCAAGCTCTTCAGTCAAGTGCTCTTCTGGCAGTGTACAACACTGAGCACAATGTGATGTTGATTGACGAGCACATCAGTAACAAGGAATGCTGGCAAACTTCTGCTGTCTGTGTCGGAGCTCCATGAGTCTGTTGCATTTATGTCAAGCAAGGATTTTGTGTTTGCTTGAACCCGACAGCTTTGCATCCGTGCCTAATACTTCTCAGAGTTGGATTCCCTATTGAAAGTTGTGGAAGGTACCTGCTTAACAAGGCTGAGCCAGTGGCATATCACCATGTCTTCTAAGCACTCCTGGGTAGGCTAAGGGAGGGATCTTGTAATCCATTTTCACAAATTTTAAGTATCTTATTGGAGTTTTTCCTATTATACACAAGTGTTTAGTGGGAGGTCAGTCTATGTAACTGTACCAAAAAAAAAAAAAAAGAAGAAAGAAAGAAAGAAAAAGAAAATAAGTAAAATACTTGGTTTTGTGATAATTAAGAACATCATCCCACTAAGCCATAATATAGCTATTTCCACCTGTCCAGTCTTATTTAAGGACTACAAACATTTTTAGCATGACAGACTCCTTCAAAAATGGGAAAACTGAAGTCTTTTGTAGTTTTGTAATCTGCAGGAGAATTGAAAAAAACCCCATCTAATGTAAGTATGATTTTTAGCATCCGTTTTGAAGAAAAGGTATCTTGTTAAAGATTCATGCAGAACAGCAAACTCATCATAAATCACCAAGAAGTTCCATAATGAATGTAGGAAGGATCAAACTTGCTATTACTGATATTGTAAGGGTAATGAATGCTCAGTAATAATATTTCAAAGCGTCTTCTCAGGGTTTTTCATGCATCATAAAAACACAAAACAGGATTGGGTCATTTTTTAAGTACATATTTTTAAACTGCCATTTTTAAATTGCCTTCAAATAAAAACTTTCATAGTTTGGAAATAGCCCAATTATTCCAAATTCATTTGAATCCAGAGGTATGAGATTTCCTATTCCTGGTTCTGTCTCGCTGTGACATGCCTGCAACTGGCTATTTTCCCTCTGTACTGCATGATGAAATGGAGGGCAGGCAGAATTTCTACTTTTGCAAGGACAGAGGAAAACAAAAAAGCAAATCTTTCCTAAATCTGAATTAACTTCAAGTCATTTGTACATGCGGAAATCCTGGTACCATCACTAATACTCAGAAAGAAAAGGGTCAGCTAACGTCAAACATAGGCAGTATACAAGAAAGCTTTCTGCAAAGAAAAACATTATTTTTAGGGTGTTTTCTGGTGGTCACACACAACAGAGGTGGTCACTTATCTGAGTCTCCTCTCCTGCCTGAGCTTCCCCTCTTACTCTTTCATCCAAGGCTTGCAATAAAAGTTAACTGCAGAGAATTTCTGTCTGTAAGACACATCCTCCAGAACATTTTGTCTTTCACCATAGGCTGCTCTTTACATCCCTTTGGGAAAGCTGGAAAAAAAATCCTCTTGCACCCACAGTTGCGTTGATGTTAACCAAAGGAAAAATCTGTGGCACAGTTGGAGCCCACCAGGTCACTCAGTGCCGGCTCCCCGTTACAGCTCCCCTCCTCAGCGACATCAATGCAGCTCTGCTAATCAGTAAAAACATGCTGTCCTCCTTTTACTGCACAGAGATTCTTGGTGCCAAAATACACTCTCAAGTATCCCAGACTTCCAGTAACTCCATTGGCATAGCAAAAGTGCATTTCAGAAAATGAGGGCAAGGCCTGGCCCTTGGCTAATATCTGATAATGGGGTAGACGGCAGCTGTGGGGTTTGGAGCATCAGGTTACTCAGAGGCCAAGCTGAAAGCTGAGACAGGCAAAGTACTGATTGCGATTTTTAAATTTCAGTTTTTCATAATAAACATAGACACCTGCAACACAACATGCTGTCTATACATACTGCTAATAACCTCTCAGCAAGTTACATGACTAAGATTTTAGAAATGTCTTAAGAGGAAAGATGGAATAACCATCATCATCTTATGCAGGAAACAGAGCATATAATGGGATGGATACATTACTCCCCAAAAGAGGCATCATTCATCTTTTTCCACTCCTTTTTTTCCCAAAATTGGAAGCAAACTAAATAGCAAAAGTCTTTAGATCAAACAACAGAATTTCTACCCCAAAAGTAAAAAAAAGTATTGTTCGTGTGCATTGCTCCTCAATGTGCTGAATGGAGTTTGTGTTACTTGGGAGAAACAAATAACGCTGAGTTCACTGCAGACTTTGAATCTGGCTGCCTGATATCAGGCAACAACTCTGAACATTTGATATCTTTCCTTTATTTCTTTAAATATTTACTTAAGTATGCTAACCTCAAATCCTAAGCCAGCATTTACAAAGAAATATTTGGGACTGTAAAATCACCACTGCTAATAAAAAAATAAATACTGTAATAATCATTGGAAACACTTGCAGCTTACTTTTTTCAAAACATTGTTTAATGAGTAATTGTTAAAAATGGAAGAAGAAAGTTGGTCCTTCTTGGGAAGAGGACATTGCAAGATTTAGTTCTTAGTTATTGATGAAGTCACACAGTTTTGCTATTTGTATTACTTATGATTTGCTGAAAGTAAATAAATTTTGCATTGAGTTGAGCTGAGTTAGATTAATTAAATCCAGATCACCTGGATTTTCAGCAACTTAAAATCCACAACAGATGAAGATTTAATTCTTATAAGCCAGTCCTGCCTAAATTCAAACACAGATTAGCATACCCCAGGCTTTCTTCGTAACATCTATTTCTGTATTGTGGACCTGATAGATACCTCTAATTTTAAGGTACGGTAATCCCACACTTGTATCACATTCCCAAACCATTTTTCCAGATCAGTAATATGTATCTCATAAATGGGTTTTTGGGTCTGAGCAGCATCACGTGGCTGCAAAATCAGGGTTGTTTTTGCTGTCGCTTAGTAACAGCACAGTTAATATCTAAGGCAAATATACCTGTCCTGACCTACTTGGATCTGCTTGTTTATTTGCTGTTTCTTTTTAACAATTATGCTTTTAGTTTGCATCTGGTTTTATGCAAGCCCCTTTATGGAATTTTAGCTATCGCAATTGGTTTTGTGTTTTCAAAATGTGAGCAGGCTGTGTCGCAAATGTTTTAATCTTTTATTTCGATGGGTGTTCATGAGCCTATTGGGAGTGCTGCGCAAGGGACGAGTGAGGATACAAGTTATCTGTTTTATCTTCCCCATCCAAACAACTACATAGAACAGTCAGATATGAGGGTGGAAGACAAGCAGAAGCACAGGACAAAGAAGCTCATCTTAATCACAGATGATGGATGGTAATGCAGTTTCAAAGTGAAACTGAAGCCCAAAGCATAATGTTGTTCAGCCTGTATAACACAAAAATGACTGTAAAGACCTTGCAAATCTTGGCTTCCAAATGTTTTTAATACCTGACATTTGGGATAAACCAGCTTGTACCAAAGACAGTTTGGTTTGTTTTTTGGGGGGGAAAAATTTGCTTTACAGAAGTATTTTTATGAGTCCGTATGTCATTTCTGGCTGTGTTGGTTTAGCAGAATCACGAGAGAAGGTAAATGCCATTAGAAATTATTCCAATCTCCAGTCATTTTAGTAGCAGGACATTAATAAAAGGCAACCAAGAAGCCCTTATGAGACCATTGCAGCACATTGCTGTAGCTTTAGTCTAAGTTTTAATTCCTTTTTACACTTGTTAAAATTGAGTACTCAAAGAAAATATTGCCAGATCATGATAGATCCACCTCCAACTGTGTATCTGGTTTAACTTAAAGACTTAAAATAATGATCCTCTGCCATATGTTGAATATAACTTGAGGTTTTTCACAAAATATGTCTTAGATTAAGTGTACAGTATATGCCACAGCACCGTTGAGTTGTTTTTCTGAAGAGAAACAGCATTGCTGCAGCTCTCCAGTTGGGAGGACTTTCCCTTCAGGCTAAATGAGACAACAAATTAGGGGTGGGCCCTTCAGTGTGGTCTTTTGCAAGTGGAAGGTGTTGCACTGTCTAACCAGGGAGGTTTCTGAATAGGGAGGTGTAACATGGTTAGACAAAAACCAGTTGAAAATACTGAATTCGGTTGTACTGATGCAGCTGCAGACTGCTCTGAAAGCATGAAAGGGGAGGTCTGGGCACATCCTGAAATGTGCATATCAAAGCAGCAGAAAAGGTAACATTTACTTACATGAGTCTATATGAACACAAATGGCATATAAAATAGCTATGAAAATAATATCTGCATAATGTGACTAATGAGCACTACTTGGCATTTGAAATTTTTACATATACATAACAATTTTTATATATATAACAATTGTTTCAAATATTTGTAAATCCCAATAAATTATTACAGTTTCTTAATGAGCTATCATATAAAAAGTATACTTAGGCAATTTTGGAGAAGTATGTGAATTTCTGTATTGCTTGTAATAGCTTCAAAGGAAAGATTACTTGCATGTTTGATGTTATTTTCTGTATTTTTGAGAACTAACTAACAAAACTTATTACTCCAAATAGCATAATGTATGTTTTCTAAACACTTCTGGAACTCATCTTTCTGATTGTTGCTATTGCTTATTTCTAACTTGGTGCCAAGGTACAGTTACCTAAAAAACTTTTGTTTTAGTTAATTCAAATACATCCCTCTTGGCTAGCTGAATTAGCTCTCTCTGGTAACTCCAAGTGACTGCAGTGAAACCCACTAGCAAAAGCAGGGCAGATCAAGTGCAAGTTTCCTGTCTCTGTCATCCAAAAAAGGGCTCCTCTCGTGACTTCAGTTTGTTTTAATGAGAAGTTTATGGATCCTTTTCTTCCCCCTTTCTGCATGCAAACATGAACATTGCTGTAATCTGGAGCCCTTATACCAGCGGCAAGTTGCTGTTGTAATCAAGGATGCTTTGAGCAGGAGAGTGCTGGGTCTAGAAAACTACAGGCTAGATGCATTAGTGCATCTAATCTATTGACCCAGGCAAAATCAGAGGTCACTGAGAGGAACCTAAAGCAGACTTGTGGCACCCTGAGCAGTCCAGCCTTACCCTCAGAATAGCTGTGACGGCACAGATATATGAAATGTATCTATGTCAATTAAAAAAAGACATATATCTGTTGTATGTGGTGGTGGCGGTGAAGGCTGAGTGAGGCTATTCTTTCACATCACTGTAAAGAGGGGTACCTCCAAAATGCCTCTGCGTGCTCTTCATTTCCTGTTGCCAACATGCAAGGCCAACAGACTTCTACAGTTGTAAATTTTCATGGCAAAGTCACAGGGGACACGAAAGAGAAGCAAAAAGCATTTTAAAAGAGTACACCATGCTTCTGTTGAATTTTTCCGCTTAAAATCTGCTCAGTAACCAGAACAAAAACGTAGCCTTTTTGTGGCTATTAAAGGACTCCTGACACATTAGATATGAAATACCATCTGCAATTCTGTTTCTAAGAGCATCTTGTTGCTTCAGGTTATCTGAGGATAGGAAAAATCTCAGCATGTGATGCTACATAAAGTGACACAAGACGCCCTCATCACACTGCACAAAAAGCACAAGAAAATCAGGTTTTGTTGTTTGTTCGTTTGTTTGTTTGTTTGTTTTTTTGTTTGTTTTTAAAGTGAGTAAAAAAAATGATAGGTTACAAAGATGACTAAGAACAACTCATATCCTTGTATGAACCCTTCCTTCCCTCTTCCTTACCCTGTAGTTTGTAACTGTTTCTCCACCACAATGAACAGAAACAGGTAGCCTGTTTCAAGCAGCATAAATGCCTGATACAGAAAAGATAAGAATGGATTTTCAAAATTTAAAGCTAAAATATGTAAAAAATGGAAGGCAAAAGATTAGCTATTAATCCCCATTCGTGGGAAGGCATTCCTTTATTAAAATAGACACCAATTGCTTGAGATAACATTATTAATGATCATCACACTGATGTCACTATTACTAAGACATTGTAATGCATCACATTTGCTGTGCATCACAACTGTGTGTTATACTTTATAGGCAAATCAAAGACAACATCCGTATCTTGGGGAGCTTACAATCCTGGGGAGGGTGGGGAAGGTCCTGCAAACAATTATTTCCAGATGAAGTGCTTACAGAGTCTTGTATCAGGCACTCTATATAGATCCTAGCAGATAGTTGGATGTGAAATGATAATAAATAAAAAAAACGTTCGTTTGTTTTGTTAGACTCTCACAATCTTTGAGACCTTCCTTCTCTTTTTTGGTGTTTTTTTTTTTTTTTCAATTTTCTGCGGCTGAAGAGGAGAGCAGAGAATTGTTTATTGGTTTGGTTGATGAATTGCATGTTTACAGGGAGGCTTAGAGGAAGCTCTGGAGGGAAAGAGCAGATGGAAGATACGGACTGATGGGGAACCTGACCAGGAGAGAGACAGGAGGGGGGACGGTGGGGTGCGTGGAACGGAGAGACTGATTGGCACAGGGAGATGAAACACGACAAGGAGAAAAGCAGGCAGAAGCAATGCAGTGCAGGCCACAGATGAGACGTGAAACTAGAATTTGATGTGAAAAGCTAAAGAAAGGTACTGACAGGAGATGAAAAGGGCCGGCCATAGACAGAGCAAGTGGTTCCAAGTGATGCAGATGGAAAGACTGGAAGGTGATAAAGCAAGAGGCCTGGTAACTGTAGACTGTCAAAGTTAAGGAATGAAGTAATAAGGCTTTGGGTCTGGGGGAATAAAAGTAATAATGAGTACAGAAAGGGATCAGCAGGCCCCAGAAGGCACGTGGAAAGGGAGGACAGCAAGGCCAGAGCAGCTGCCTGTAGCTACATGAGAGAGGAGAGGTCCAGACTCCTGTGCACCCAGTCCTCAGGCTGACGACAATAGGCACCGGGCCAAAACCAAAATATGAAGGGACAGAAGGGCCACAAACAGGTCACAGAATGAAAAGGAAAAGAGCTGAAAGAGACCAACGTGCCCCTCAAGTCTCATGGCAGCATGATCTGAAATGAAGGTTGCAGTCAGCAAGAGGTTATGGCTACCTCCAGCAAGCCACAGCCCCAGGTGGTCACACCGGCTGCCCAAGGAATGAATCATAGAATCATAGAATGTGTTGGGTTGGAAGGGACCTTTAAAGGTAATCTGGTCCAACACCCCTGCAGTAAGCAGGGACATCTTCAACTAGATCAGGTTGCTCAGAGCCTCACCAAGCCTGGCCTTGAACATCTCCAGG
>VWZL01002112.1:4089952-4201929 GCA_013396915.1 Stercorarius parasiticus | reverse complement strand
ATGAAGATTCTATGATTCAATGGGCATCCTTGCAGCAAATATCATGGAATGCGGGGGGAGGGGGGGAGTGTATGAAAAGGAAGAATACCCACAATATGATAAAAATCCTTTAACATTTAAAATAGAATGTGTCATCAGCAAAAATGACAATTTTTGTAAATTCTGTTTGACATCCAAACCAAAATTATTAAATAAGCACTGTTCAGAAGCCTCTACAAGCATGCACAATATTAACACAGAGTGCTATATGAAAAAATGCATTTGTAGGCATTATGTAGACATATGTGCCTAACTTTTTGTATCTGTTACTATGTGAAGTAAGCACCATATCACAGATTGAAGAGATTCTTTAACAAAGTTTGTAACCCAGTGACTGGAACATTTCACTAGAAAGAACAGCGTTATCTCTGTAATTCATGCACTTAAACTCAAATCAATATCCATGGCAGCTAGTGTATTTTTTTTTATTTATTTATTTTTACGTCAACCACATGCCTGCATGGCAGGTTATACAACATCCCTCTGTTGCTTAAATGGTTTGCAGCTAACTTTCTGGGCCAGTATTCTAACTATGCAAACTTTTAAAATATGAGAGATTTACAAACGACTGGTATTAGGTTTGTGCGCTCTCTTTTAAACAGAGGATAATTTCCCAGATTAGCCAGTAATACAGATGGGTTAAGAAACAGTATACCTGGCCTGCAAAATAACAAAGGATTTTATTTTTTTTCTTTTTTGTTTCAACTTACGTTAAAACCTTGAGAATCACAGGGCTCATTTGGGACAGAAAAGCTGTCTTTGTCCAACCCAAACAAGACAGCATCCTCTAACACAGCTGTCTATGCAGAAGACTAATGATCCTTTTCCCTCTTGTTTTAAACACAAGTGCTACTCCGAAGCTGAACACGTTTTCCTCATGAAAACACTGTTAATTGGCACAGGGCTGTGAAAAGTTCCAGTTTTAAAATCCTAGTTCTGATACTCCAGAGTTCTCATTCCAGAAAAGTAGTGAAAAATAGTATCTCAAAGCTAAGTAATTGCTCTGGATAGTGTGGAAAGCGAAGATAATAAACATATAATGACGGAAAATTTAACGTGCATATATAACTGAACCTCATTAATAATCTCATTAACAAAAATAACATACTCTCAATTGCAAAATCCTGATTATAACTCTCTAATATAATATGCAAACATTTTAAACACAGCAGCTATTCATACTGCATACATCTGTATGCTATATTTATATATCTGCATGCAGATAAAAAAATACCCCCATGTACACACACCTTCTAACACCACACAAAGACACACAAATAGGCTTCAGTTTATAAGCAAAGAGTAAGTACAAATGAGTATACACAGATAAGGACAATATGTTACGTTGGACAATATCCTGTGTTGTCACTGAAACGTACTCACCATTTGCAGAAGATCAGAAGAAACCATCTGCATGCAACACATTGCTGTTGCCAAAGCACAGACAATGGTGGAGATGATATTGAGAGCGCACACACTGAACAACAGGTCCTGTGAAAAGACACGCATCAGAATATCATCTCTGTTCTCAGGGACACAAAGGACAGGAAACATTTTTAGCAATTTGAGAGTAAACACTGTCAACTGCTATCAATTGATATGGTCTCAATTAACAGTGTAGAACTCATTCAGCTCCTAATAATTTCTTTAAACCGTTCTGAAAAGGGAACAATTACAGAAACAAACACCTTCCCTTCCCCACTTCCCACAATACATTTGGTATTAGAGATTTCCTCAGAAATATTGATATTTCAAGTTTTCCCGTTTCCTGAAAGAAAAGACAAATTACTGCTTTCACAGTGGACTCCAAGCTACAGCTATCACAAGAAGGATAACTATGAAACAGACTACATACAGGAATTTCATTGCTTTCAGGAGTTGAAATTTACAACTTAGGGTTGTGCGTTAAAAAATTCAATGGAAACACTAGTATGAAATAGAGAATTTTATCGTGTGTCAGAAACTCTATGCATCAGAAACAATTTTAGATAGGAGAGAAGAGCAGCGACTAAATCCAGGCATTTCACCTTGTGCTGATGAAATAAGTGCATATGGCCACATTGTTTTTAAAAAAAGCCCAAAACTTTAAAAATAGAACAGAAATTATTTCTTTTTACTAAGCAGAATAAAATAAAAGAAACATTTGAATTAAAACTGAAACAGTTTTATACCAAAGGTATAATTAAAAAAAAAGCATCCATCTCTTCCAATCACTGGATTTTTATTTACTTTCCCAACAGCCAGCAAAATGGAACACTGATTTAGCACGCTGGAGACATTTCAAAACTACTACAATCCTTCTACAGCAATTGCATAGCTGTTGTACTTGTGACAATTATGAGGCTCAGTTAGTATTCTGAACAGCCTGTAAAAGCATTTGAGAAAAAGTTTCCCAGAGAACAGATAAAAAGCAAACCCAAAATTGTTAATATACCATGAGTAAAAACACCCACTGTGTAAAGAATACTCTGTAGGACCTAAGTTTAAAAAAAGTATTCCAGACAGTGCCAGAGCATAAAATAACTTCCATGCCACAAAATCAATGCATTGCTTGCTTTATTTTTTCCAAAAGTACTGAAAAAAATGATAGAAAGGTGCAGATTTACTCCTGCCTCTGTAACTGCCACTGTGATTCAAGTGACTTTCATTTGGAGAGGGAAATGCCAGCCATGGGAACCAGGCAGACATTAAATGGGTCAACAAGTTGTAGTCATTTAATAACCTACACTGAGCCAGATTTGCTCTTGCTGATCTGGTCAGTAGTTTTCTGTCTTCTTGGCCAGCCCCTCAGCCAGGGGAATCAACAGCATCAGCAGCAAAATACTGGAAGGGCCAATCTCCAACACATACATAAGGTGTGTTAGGACTCATTCAAATACAAAGTCTTATAGATCCACTTAGAGCATTCAAATGGAGGTAAACAGGCAAGTAAATCCCTAGAGATGCAATTAACTAACAGCAGCACAAAAAGAGACTGAGATCCTGCGTGTTCTGCTTTCCACATGTAAACCTTGGTGAAGAACACCTTTCGCTTATACTGTGGTCCCAACAAAGGTTACTTCTGCATTCTTTGATCTTCAGACTATCATCCACATGTTTTACTTAAGAATATCTATTTTTTCTTATTATTTTATTGAGTTAAGCTATTTTCAGTATTACTCTTTCCATATTGTTTCTGTGCTACTGCACCTCAAAGTTCTGCCTTTATTAGCACAATTAACATAATGCTTTGCAATAAAAGCTTTAAAAAAACATGTTTTCCAAAATGAACAATCACAAAGCAAGAAGTATATGAAAACTAAACCTGTCTTTATATCTATTGGGAGTTTATCCCATCTTCAATAGGGATTGCCTTCTCGTAGAAACCCTCCTCTACTTCCTAATGCTTTCTCCTTCATGATAGTCACAGCCACTGTTATGATCCTCTAAATTCTTGAAATAAGCAAACTTTAACATCCCTCAGAGTTCAAAACTGACTCAGAAGGAAACAATACTTGTCACAAAAAAAATGTGGTTTTGTAAAACATCTCAGCTGGAGATCTTCAAAATGACAGCAGAGTATAAGATCAAAATTAATGTAATTCTTCAGCCGTACAAAGACTCTGGAGCACCAACCTCAACCTACCAAAATGTTGAAAGCTGTATTATATGAATTGCATAAAAACATGGCTCTGTGTGGAATAGAAGATGGGGACATTGGGAATTAGCCCTTTGTGGAATAGTCATCCCATGTCAACATTTCTCAGAGAGACAATATTATAAACAAATTGTTTTCAGATATACTGAGCCCCACAAATGCACACTGGCGGCAAACTCGAGTAGCTACTAAATTCAATAAAGCAATTTTTATCAAACTGATTCTGTATAGAAAAAATTGTAAGTGGTGTCAGGTAAATCACATAAATCACAACAAACTGAGAAGCAGACTGCCAAGAAAAGGAGGTGTGTTGTCCAGGTTAAACGGTGTGTGTGTTGACTGGCTTTTCATCTCCTATTAGTAGGATTCTTCTGAAACATGCTGTAAGCAAAGAGAATAGGCTGATCCTTTAACTGTGGAGAAGTCACTGAGATATTTGGAGAAATTAAGGTTATAAATGAAAGAAGAAATACAACAATTAACAAGTAATTTGGACAAAGTTTGAGATAGCACAAAGTGCTATCTCAAACAGAAGGCAGAAATTATTTATACCATTTCTGAGATTGAACACGGTTTAACTAAAGAATTCTATGAAATGTTAGTGATAGAACTCTGGACATCAAGAGAGGCAAAAATCACTGTATGAGCTTTAAAGGCTTAAAAAGAGGGCTAAATGAACATATTTATCTCCTATTGAGGGGTTGCACATTAATCTGGTAGATGCTCTTAAATATTTATCAGCTAGCTTTTTAAAAGGTACTTTTATGTGTGTGCGCTCTCTTCCTTTGCTGTGCTTTCTTCAGCATAATAACTGAAAACTATCTGGTGAAAACCAAATATTAACTAATAATACCATAATGCAAGTATAGAATAGACCATTTTAGTTTCATCTTAAATAACAAAAAGAAGCAAATCTTTCAAATCTTAGCTCAAACTGAACATTTACCCAGTCTGAAAGTAGTAAGGTCTATAATAGAGCTAGTAGAAATGTCTCAGCAAAAAATGCCATTTCGACACTACACATATTTAATTGCATTTTGAAATTCAACAAAAAACAAATTTGGAGCTCTCAGTCAGATCTAATATGCAGCAATATATCACAGAACTATTTATGTTAGGGGCGGCTGAACAGAAACAGAAGAGATATTCCTTGTCTCCTCCCTCTTGTTTACATGCATTAAGTCTAATTAAGCTGAAATACCTCCCCTTTGGGCATAGGCCTACTTGTTAGGCTGGAAGACAGCCTTATGGGATGTGTTGTTAGCAGTTTGTAGAAAATCTGAATTTTCTAAGCTGTTTGTGAGAAACAGTTTAACATGTTCCAGATTTAACATCGGTATTGTTTTCCTGATGCCACAACTACATGAACTCCACACTTCCCTAAGCAGCTTAGCTACAGAAAAGACCTTGCTGCCTAGAAACATCCAATTCATTCAGAAGTTAGGTCTCCCAGTGCTTTCAGGTACAAAAACAAGCGCTTCTGGCTATGCAAACAGAATAGGTACACCTAAAAGTATGTAACTGTTGCTTTTGCTTTTTGCATGTTTCCAGAATTACAGAAATATGACCTGGCAGAGATCCCACATTGAGTTTTTTGTGGATGGCACACAAGTGAGAGACCTGTAACTGCCACTAAAACCAGGCCACTCTTTAGAAAGATAAAAAGACTCTGAGAACAGGTTGTGTAAACTGCTATTAAAAAACCCTGAAGTTCTGTCTGGAAGCCCGGAACATCTAAAGCACAGGGAAATGATGGTTTGTATTGTTGCGTTCTACCAAGCACTGACTCAGCCAAATCCAACCCTGCAGTAACAGTCTCTCTCCAGCAATTCATTCAAAATCCTCAACCATGGCCCTGGAAAGGGATCCCCAATGCCTTTTTGGGGCATCCTACATGCTGTTTGATCCCCCAACACACGGCTAATTCTCTTTGATGGAATTGCTTTTCAGACGTTAGCTGATGAATGTAAGCTGCCCAAGCTATAATCATTGCAAATAAGTGTAATTTACAGAATACTTTGCTAATTACATTTCTCTAGCAAGTAATGGAGAAAATAACGATATTGCTATCTTGCAAACCTTCAAGAAACTTTAAGTTTACAGAAAATAAACCAGAAGTCAACTTTAAAACACGCTTTTTCTTTTGCTCCCTACATAATAGTATCTAGTAAAGTAAGGTCCCTTCAAACTCTAACCATTCTGTGATTCTATGATTCTATTCTATGAATTTGGATTTACAGGAGAAAGTCATCTGCATATCTTGCACTTGTAATACCACGTAGAGCAGAATATCACGTAACTGAATTACTGCTTTTTACTTCCTAGAGAGCAAATCATATTCAACTGAAAACAATTTAACAATTTAGTAGAACGATAGACCTGAATAACCATTACTGTCTGAGTAATCATATTTCTCAGATTCAGATTACTACCAGACACAAGATTACAAAAAGTAAGCAATGTGCATTGAGAATAACATTCAAGACTCTAGAACTACGTTAAGCACAACATCAAATATCCTCCTCCTTATTAAAAGTTAACTTTATTTGAAACTACAACAAAAAATACAACTATTCCGTTATCTGGGATGTTTTCTAAAAGGGGTGTGTTCTAGGAAGAATAAATTAGAAACAAAGCTACTTAATTATTTTATTCTAAGAAATAAAGATGAAATGCTAATTGAAATTCAGTAAAAATAGACACCACAGTTCTCTGTCTGTGTTGAATACTTGAATACTACTAAGTTGTCAGTACATATATCCACCATCTATCAAGAAACTGAATAGGAGATAATTTTCTCATTTTAGAACCAGAGCTGTTGAACAGATTCGGACTGTATCTGCATGTTGTATTTCAGTATTTCCATTCTACATTTTACTTTCTACCAATTGCAGTTGTAGCAGCTGCTGGCTGTGCTAGGGAAGGAGCAGAAAGGAACCACCTCCCTCTGAGAAGCCTTCCTCCAGACAGGAGCTGAAATTTGACAAAGCATAGGAAGATTGTCTAAATAAAGCTTCTCTCCCACAGAAAACATGTATCTATCTTCCTTATTTCATAGGCTTCTATACACAAAATCCATTGCGGAAAGTGGGTACCTGCCATGCTCTTCAAAATGCCAAGCGCGTTCCTAAATATCCAAGGATCCTCACCACTGTTATGCTGGTGAGCTCAGACAACATGAAAAACCGTTATGAAACTTCAGTGCCTTCGGCTGCTGAGTCTTCCCCTTCCCTCTCACTACCTTTAGGCATGCTCAACCCTTGAAACTGTTCCCCCATCTTTACTCTTTTCCATATCTCTCTCCACCATCAGTTTGCAAGTGACTGCTGAGATAAGTAAATGGCAGGGATTTTTTGTGATTGGCGAGCGACTGAAGGGAAGAGACACTGGTGAAAGTGACTGTCTCTCAAATTTTATCAAAGTGAAGATTGCCAGCAGGTAATATTTAAGATAAATTACAAAAATGAAATAAAAGCAAATCACACTCAGCACTGCCTCAAAGTCATCTGTTTCTTTTTTGTTGCAGAATCTTAGGAAGATACAACCTACATTTTTCAAGCGCACCACTTTTCTGAAAAGTGACTACATAAAATTGCATGTTCTCTAAATCAGAGACTATGCCCAATAGCACACAGACATATAAAAATAGGAGCTGTATTAAAAAACCTGAGTATTTTTTAAAATCTGAATGTTTAATTGAAATATCTTTTCATATTTTGTAATCCAAAAATGTAATTTTAGGATACAATTCAGGGAGAACATCAGATGGAAAAAAACATACAGTAATATACTGAAAAAGCAATTTTCCCTAAAAACTCATTTTCTTTGTTTTCCATCAAACTGCTGGATGATAAGGCAGTCAGATGGTACTAAACTGGAATAAGGAAAAAAATGGTGATTGATTTATCACTTTGATAACTCAACTGTAGAAACAATCATTTAACAAAGCAATTTAGAACAGCTGTTAGCACATGCAATTACCTAGCAGAAGCAAAGAAAATCTCTGGAATGAGATAGAATCTAAAATGAAAAATGACAATGGCACGAGCCCCCCATTAGCGATGAGACAGGTGGCAGAACTGGGCCCTTTATAACCAAAGAACACTCACTGCAAGTATATCTACCCTTCTGCAATTTTGCCTTCAAAATGTAATTTCTACCTCCTATCACAGCAAATATAAAGCAAAACTGGAATGCTACCAATTGCTCTAATGGTGAGCCATATCCAAAGAGTTCCCTCATCTTAGAAAACAAAGTTAGAACTGAATGTATTTCTACTATCAGTTGCCTTCCAGAACAAACTGTAGAAAAGCCGTATTAGTCAACGACAGCTGCAATCAAGCTGTAACACATTCACTGAAACATGCATTCAACAATAACAGCAAAAACTCAATGTAATTGCAGGTTTGGAAGGGAAGTATGACATGACTGATGAAAACCTGCATACGAAACCAGGCAATAAGGTGAATTCCTAAAGAACTTTGCTTCCATATATACAATATCTCCAAACTCACAGCTATGAAAAAGCAGCAAGACACATTAACCTCTGGAATGAGAGCATTTCATCTTGTTCATACACACTTTATTCATCAAAGGCATAAAGCACCAAGTCAAAAACTGGAAAGTTTCTCTGAAACTTCCTTTCGATATGTAACTACCTACCACAAACTACTGTTGTGTAAGGCCTTGAAACGACGCCAAGTTATGACAATCACACCAAAAGACTTTAGCATAAGCCCAATAAAATTATACACTTCAGGATAATTGTTATTTGGGAAAAAACACCAATAGCCTCGCTTAAATCCACCTCCTCTTACCAAACTATTGGAGGAGCTCCAAAACTCCTTTTACTTACACACTAAATACAGATTAAAAATCAAGTAAGCCAAAATAAAACAAGACTCTCTGGACATCTTCACAACTCAACTCAAATGCAGACTTTGGTAAATATTTAATCACTCCCTTACTTCTTCATATCATAGCAATGAACTGTACTGTCAATTAAGTTATATGCATGAATATCAAACAATGGGAATTTAATATTCAATACAAACATATACCACTCAGATGAAGCACTGTTACGACAGAATATTCATTCTTTCTGTCAAATATTATATAGAAAATTATCCAGCTCTGCTGCTTACAGAGAATTGAGAAACTGTATTTAAACTTATTTTACTCTAGAAGGAAACAGATCAATGTTTATTGTCTCCACATTTATTTTCAACATCTAAAATATTTATTATTTTTCATGAAATGTGTTGTTTATGTCTTTATTACCAAAATGACTAAGTTACATAGCACAAACCCAGTACTTCTTAAGAGTTTTAACTTGTGCAATAATATTGAACTGGCAACTCTCTTTACAACGCACTCACATTTTGCCGGCTCATTTCCTGTGGAAATAAAAGGTTCATAGTCTTTGAGCCTCTTAAATCTTTGCACTTTTGAGAGGCTCGGTCAATATACAATAAAAGGAGTAAAATAAGCTTGCTGATGTGTAAAAAGAACACTCTGTAATCAGTAGCCCTGAACACATGGATCTAAACATACACACTGATCAAGGGTTAAAACCAGCTTCACTTGTGCAATTCTGAGAAGATCTCTTTTCTCCTTGATTGACTTCAATTACAGTGCTTCATTTCTTATACAACTATAACCTGAAAAGAGATAATGAGCAGTAAAGCTTTTTCACCCATGAAATTAGGGTCTGTGTACCTCTTTTATTTGTGAATTCAAGGACAACAATCCTTTTAACTCAAATTATAATTTCAGTTGTTCTAACTGGATATGTCGGAAAAACACTAGAAAGAATAGCTGCTCTAATACTAGGAAGACCATCTTTACTTACAAAAAATCAATTCTGAACCATACGGGTCTCAAATGCACATCGGACTGTAAATGGAGAAATGGCCAATGCTTCATAAATAGATTTAAGGTATGAAAGTACAATATAGTACCTGATTTTATATGGGTCTAAAATATTTGCTATATTTTCAGGAAGCAGTTCACAGCTGCTACTTAAGAAAAATAAACTCAAAAAAGTCATCTCTGATTGATGTGATTTTGCTTATCTCTCACCTACTCAGGTGTCTACGTGTTAAATTTAGTACTGGAGATCTGTTACAGAGTTAGAGTCCTGAAAGACTAAGGTTCCATAAAATAACTACACAAGTATGTAATAATCGGATTGCAGTCACTCAGACAGGCAGCTTTTCAGCCAGAAGAGAAGTTCACAGCCATATTCACACATTGCTAGGAACAAAAACACTCACAAGGAAAGAAAATTATGAGCAGACTATGTCTGTTAAACAACTGCTACTCAGAACTTAGGAATACTTGTTGCTCAACTATTCAGACTACAAATCCCACACTGAACCGCTCTATTTTTGATTGATATCTAGTATGGTAAGTACACTCTGAACATAGGAACATAGATATATTTTCAGTTACCTGTCAAGGAACATGAAACGACTCCAGCATTTAAAAAATTGACAGGAAGTTACTTATTCTACACTGACCTTTATCCAATTTTAAGTAGATTATGAAGCCTTTTAGGTAAGTCATTCAGCAAAATTAAATATTTTGCATTTGGTCATACAGCAAGTCTGAGGAAAGTCCATTCTCGCAACTCTAAAAAACATGTTAGGAGTCATCCTCCTCTGTTTTTGTAAGACAAAGCATGTTTTTCTGAATGGAAAAAAAATTTGAACACATGGGTCGGCTTGGTCATCAGGAAATTCAGTAACAGTAAACTTGGATTCAAAGGAGGGGAAAGGAAAGATTCACACAGCAGACTCCAAGAACCCCGAGCTACATAAATCCCTAATAATGATGCCTAGCTTACAAACTAATTAATGGAATCAGTAACCTGAAAAAGACATTTACTCTTTATCTTCTACTTAAATTTTAGAAGCTCCAAACCAAATATTTATACTGAAAATAGAGGGGGGAATCAGCTTTTTCCCTAGCCTGTCACAAAACCATTCTACAGAAGCACTTTAAGTAAAGCAGAAAGCAATTATTTAAATAGCAAAGTCATAAATTAGCATACATGACTGCAGGTATTCTGAGCTGTGTAAGCTGTTAAAGTAATTAAAAATACCCTACTGGATTATTACTAAACCAAAACTGCATAACATTCTCCTCTTACATGCGAATATCAGGTGGTAATAATACATTACAAAATAATTAAATCTTCTAAATACCTAACTTCATCCTCTCAAAACAAATTCCAAGAAGATAACCTTTGTTGCATGCATGTCTCTAATAAGTTCAGGATATTCTGCATTTAGAAAGAAGGAATACTTTCCAGAGATAAAAGCAGTGAGGAAAATCCAGTCTTTGTACCTTAATATTACAAGAAAAACTCATTTCCTTAAAATTGCATCCACAAACCAGCACACTCAGTGCAGACTACTATGTCAGCATTTTAGCCTCACTTGGAGGTAACACTGTTAAAAAAAGCCACCTCATTCGTCTTGATGTCATCTTGGAAAAGACTTAGGTTGTTGCCCAATGTATAAACAATGTAATCCAGAGATGATATGGTTTTATAACTAGGTCTGTGGGTATTTATATACATATGTGTGCGTATGTATAAAAAGATCCAACCTTCTTCATTTTTTCTGGCTTTACCTGAAAACTAACTTGCACGGCAATATCAGGTGACTGAGAGACAGTCAAGAAAGTAATACATGGCTGCTAACACCTTGTCTAAATTAACCGGCTGCTTTATGCAATACATTGCTTTTACATCTTCTTCAACTTCTGAGCCTCTAAGAACTTTTCTGGTAGAGCTTCAGTCCTTTAATTAATTCAAGCCTACTCATAACAGGTTTGTGCTCCTATCCTGTTTCACGGTTCCCTAAGTAGTCTACAACCCCTGGCATCTTTGACCATAAATTTCTACTTCATGCATTAGAATCGCTCCTCTTTTTTTTTTGGACAGAAGGTAAGAGCAAAATGAGCTTACCTGAATTCCTTCTCAGAAAGTGAAAAAATATTCAATTGCTTCCGAGCACGAGATAAGGTAAAGTTACAAAGTGTTATTTGCACAAAATCTATTGGTTCTGGCAAAAAATTTATCTCAAGTGACTGTTTTTCAGGTATTTAAATAATGAGCTTTTTGTGTTTACCCAAGAGATTTCATATGGACCTTTTAAGATTTTAAAATACCAAGTTCAGAAAGATTCAATTAATTGTAAAGTAAGGCAGTCTATGTATCAATAAAATAAAACATTTTGCTATAGCTTCATGCTTCAGCTCATTTTTCTTTAAGGAATTTAATATTTAATAAGTAAAAAAGTTATCTCTTTACTGTAAGAATAATGTTATCTTTTCCTCTTCAATTAAGTTCATAAGACAAAAGTAAGCCTGTATGAAATATAAGTAACAGAGGACAAATGATTTCCAATATTTCATCCCATAAAAAAAAATATGTTCTCAAAAATCATTATATATTAAAAGGAATGTTGTGAGGCAAATTTCCTTGTATAACAATATCCCCTCCTACATTTGTAAAACCATCATATATCTTTGATTATAAAGACAAAATCTCCTTAAACCAGAGTTCACCTGAATCCATTACCATTCACATTCATGAAAGTTGACCTAACAGCCAATTGGCAAGAGCGAATAGTGAGGTAGGCATTACCCTTGCAAACATGTTTCTTTGAAGGATTCATCTTGATTTACTGATATTGTCCGTATGGGATATGACGTTCAGCAGATAAAGTGGCTAACCCTAAGCCTAGTTTCACACCAGCTGAATTCAACCTAAGGGAGAACTCTGCTGTTGAAAAGAGGTGACTCGGAAGGAACAGGCAAGAGGGGTTCCTTCTGGCATCTTGGCTGTAGCACGTTACTGGTAGTGTGATCATAGCTATTGCAGTGGTATTTCTGGTGTCCCCATTATAATGTTTGGGTAGTTCATTCAGGGTTTGAAAGGAAGAAACAGACAAAGATTTACAAAGGAGCATAAAGAGATGATTCAGAGCAGAGACGACAAAAACAAATTAAAAAAAAGATCTAGAAATTTTTCAAAGCAGCTATAAAAACCCCCACTCAATATCCTGCAAGGCATGATCCTGGCACAATTTAGCATACACAGGACTGGTAGCCACTGTTATCTTTCCTTGTCCTGTTTGACTGACTGGGAAGAAGATCAGACAGGTGATACGTGTGCAATTGTTCTGTTCACAATCCAGGTCCCATAGCTGCTACCACTAAAAAAGCACAGATGACAGTGGAAACAGGATATTTTACTCCACCCTCAATAAAAAAAAGGAGCGTGAAACCTACATAACGTTGTACATAAAGGTGTATAATCGTAACTCTGGTACTCTACACTTTCCCTCCCTCTGGCTCCCCAAAATATGAACACAATTGAGCTTTTAGTACTAAAACATCTGTTCTCTTAAAATCACATTGTAGTTGTTAATTGCAATTAAAGAAGCTGAGACTTATCACTGTCAGTTGATTACCTAATGAGCTGTAATAGTTGTAACTGTAATAAGTTTTTTCTTATGGGCTTAGTGGATGCTGTTCTTAAATTTACAGCCAGGAACCCAGAGTTCTCAAAGCCGAACTGAAAGCTAATGCAGCAATAATACTGAAAAAGATTTAAGAAACTTTCTGAAAAAGTTATTTTCCTAACGACCTTCACTTAAATGAAAAATTCTGAACATACTTAATTAAAGCTGCACTCAAACTATGCTCATAGGAACTCATGTGTTTAAATCAGTCCCCTGCTAGTGCAAGCAGATATGTCATCAATTCTTCTTAGAAATGACTGAGTTAAGCTTTAAAATAAATTGTATTTTGTGCTTCTATTCTTATTGCTGTATTGGTTAAAAACCTTACCCTGATTTCCAGCATATGTCACTTCTACTCACTTCATATGCTGAGAATGTTCTCAAAGATAAACAGTTCTCTTCTCTCTCATTAAAGTTTACTCTACTGACATATTTACAGCAAGCAACCATATGCTTCCTCAGTCTTTATTTTTATAGAGTCAGCAAGTCAGCTTTTTCAGTACGACAGGTTCATGTTTTTGCATCTGTCATACTTTGAAGAATGTCTTTCTGAGAAGTTTTCCTGCGTTGCCGCCTTCTAACACATTTGACTGAAACTGCACCACCGAATACAGTCCTGAAATCAGCATTCCAAGTAGCAGTTTATTATTTGACTAGAAACATCAAGTTGGGCCTTTTCCACTTACCGAATTCCTGCTACCCAGTAGGTTTTTGCTCCCATAGTCTCCTTCATCATCCTCATTAAAACCTGAGGCAGAGCTCTTACCTAACTTTGGGGCCATATTAAATTGTTTTAATTTCTACCTTTAATTTCTACTGCTTCTCTGTTAGCAGTACATACTTGACTATTCTGCTAATACTTTGTGTTGCTTTGCAGTCTACTATAATATTACTAAACACCACCAACCACCACCTTTGATTCTAGCTTTTGTGAACAGCAACATGAAAGATACCTGTTCTTATACCTTCCAGCATCAGTCATAACCAATCGTAACTTCTTAAATAACCTGTAATAAAATAGTTACCTATACAAATACAGATAGTCAGTAACATAAAACCATCTTCATGCATAGACGCACTAAATTCTGCTGAAGATGATTTATTTTTGCTTGTAAGAGTGTACGAACACAGAGAACACCAGCTACTCCTCCTTTCATCGCACACTTCTGTCTTGCTAAGTACTCACTATTGAAAACTGAAATAACTGTTAATTCTTCTCATAACGCACCTTTAGGGTCAGCCTCACAACATTACACTCCTGCAGGGGGTTCAGTTTCAGCGTTTCTCCCAAGTTACTGCAGCCTGATGTTTGATGCTGCATTTCACAGCAAACACAGACACCATCACTGTCGAATTTAATCTGTGGAGGGGGGAGGGAAAAAAAAAAGGTCAGACAAAGTATAAATCAACATAAATACACTTCCCAAAAATTATATTTACATTTATTGTGATAGTAATGACTACTAAATGCAAAATGAAAATCTCTATGCACAATCTCCTGAAGCAGAATTCCTTCCGTTGGCTAATATAAGCTATAAAATCAGGTAAAATACAGAAAGAAGATACAATACCAGGGTGTTACTTTTTATGCCTCTTTTTGAAACAATTTGCTTTACAGGGGGCAGAGGAAACCAGAGTAACTCAACCAAAACTGCAAAGTATACCCAACAGGGAAAGACAAAAAAAATAACAGAAAAAAGTCAGAAAATACATGAAGCAGCCATGATCACAAATGTAACTTATCCTTACAGATATATGGAAAAATAATTACAAAAGAAACTATGACATATACTTGAGAAAAGAGAATACAGCATGAAGAAAAAATGAAGTAAGAGGTACATGTCATCTCATATTTTTACTGTGGAAAAGGTTTGCGCTCTATTTTCCTATGTTCAGTTTGTCTTGAATATAATAATCATTCAATGTTTTTACATTTTAAAAAGCACTATGCATTCTATTCTTCAATGACTTGCAGTAAAGCATGCCTTGCTAAGAATACTGAACCTTAATCATTCTCAAAATGTAAAGATAGCTATGAGTGATTCTAAAATCACCCCATTGAGCTCAATGAAAATATTCATTACACTGATTCTGACTTCCTCATTAAAAAAAAACCCAACAAAAAAAAACCAAAAAACAAAAAACAAAAAACACAAAAAAACCCAAACGCAAAAAAACCCCACCCAAACCCAAAAACCATAGCAATGTTTATTATTCTTCTTCCTTCCAAGGACTTTTTAAAGACAAAAATTGAACTCCATACATGTTTTTACCTAGTCTGTTAATATGAACTGTCATTGCTTTAGGTTTTCTCAACCGGATATTTCTATGCTCTCTCTCCATTCCCATTTTTGCAGGTTATTTAAAGGACTAACAATGGGATACAACACGTTACTTCTCCAGGTCCCTAGTTGCAATTCAGTCTGGGTTAGTATTGAGAAAAGTAATTAGTATCACATGGAAGTTCCTTGAACTATGAGTTTAAAATTACTAGATCCCAGGTTTTTATACTCCAATAATCAGTAGTAAGAATTATACTCATGAGAAACTTCCATGGCTCCTCGTGTAAAGAATAAGAGATTAAATGTACCACTCAGGCATATTCAATCAGTCCTGTATTCCTCCAAGTAAAGATGGAAACACTGTAGCTGGGTGGTGAGAGATCCGAATCATCATGCTACTTACTCTTTGACAAAAAAAAAAAATTCCAGACACAAATCCACAAAAGAATTCCTAATGCATTTACTATTTTTAACTCAAATTATCCCTAGGATGTTGTCAATTTCTTGAGCAAAGACAGATAGAGCATTCCTTGTAGAATGATCTCACACAGCCTTATACATATAATCATTTCAACAGAATATTTTCTTATGGCTTAAGACCTTTAAAAATGTTTAAATTGTTCAGATAATCTTAATAGCTACATATTTAAATAAATGTATTTTTTTAGTGTGACCGCTATCAGGCTTATCTAGTACTCTCTGCTTATGTGCTGGTGACCAGAACAGCAGTTGCAAAAGCAGAAATAAGAGTCCATTAAAAAACATAATAAACTTTACGAGATGAGATGCAGATGAATGAATGCTTGCCAGGCACAGTGATGAAGGCATGCTCAGGGCAGGATGCTATCTCAGTGGGCTTCAACTCCTGAGACTCCAGTATAATTTATTAAAAGGCTTTAAAAAAACTGCGTATGTAAATTATACCATTTTCCATATACTCAAAGGCGGCACTGGAAATAAATGTCTATGGCAACTCACAAAGACTCGTCATACCCTAAGCCACAGACCCTGTAAAATAAATAAATAAATATGTAGCTTGCGCACCTTTAGAATAGTTGTGTTATTTATTTCTAATTAGCATACAATTTAATTCACAAGGCTGCTTTAACAATTCCAGACAGTGGTTTTTTTCAATTCTTGTCATCTTTTAATTCTCTCTTTTAAAAACTGAAAGATCTGAGCAAAACCCAATGACACGGTTTATGATCAGATAACCTCAGCTCTTCAAATCAATGGAGAACACAAAGCACTGAATGCCCCTGGGGAGGCCTTGCTCCCAAACCTCTCTGGGAATGTCACAAATGGCATCAATTGTTAGATAAACGCTACAGAGGAAGTTCAAAACTTTTACTTTGAATTTAGAGCTGTGTCAAATTCAGCAGCCAGAATGCTACAGCACACCTGCTATACCAGCACCAGGCACACAGCAAATCAATAGTCTTCAGCTGCTAAAAAGTTTTTATAATGAGGAAAATGGGCTTCAGACAAAGCCATCTACTGCAAGATCGTTTATTCTCTGATTCATGCTGCCTTGTTTAATGAAAGATTGTCACTGACTCACAATGGGATGTATTTGACATTTCTAATATGAAATACAGATCCCAAGTCTACTTTTATCTCATGTAATGAACAGGTGTCACAAAAATAAGGATGAAAAGAGAAATACTTTCTTGGTCAAGATTCCCCATCTATGACAGATTCTCAATTCATTCTGAAGAATGTTCCAGGTATTTTGTACAGCCCAGTAACTCTCCCTTTAATTCAATTCATAAAAATAGTTAAAAGAGAATTGCTTACATGAAAGTTCCTGCAAAACATAAGGACATCTTAAAAATCATAGCATATTCAAAACCACCTAAGATTTGCAACCAAACTGCAAAACAAAACTCTATTTTAATCTTAGACATACATTTGTTGAGAGTTTTTAATAGTATGCCCTATTGTGCACCTTTTCCTTCAGATGTTTGTGAAGTGACACCTTTGCTTACTTGTGTTTGTGTAACGGAGCGGTACAAAAGGCCGAGTATGTCATCGCATCCGTGCTTTCAACAGTGCAGCAGCTGGAAGAAGCTTGGAGCCCTCGTGCTCATCACTGCCCTACTGCCATCTCACACTTGTGCAGACAGGATCGAGGATTCATACAGCTATCCTGTCACCTAAACATTGTCAAAAATAACTTTTCTTGTGTGGGAGTGGTTTATTTTTAGTCGAGATCAGCTCTCAAACGCCACTCACTCTGTGGCTTCATAAATACGGAGAGCAGCACAAAACAACAGAGCTACACCGGTACAGGGAGGAGCTGGGATCACTCCTTCCAGCTGCAGGGCTGGTGTTGCCAGCCTCAGACACGCTTACACCAGCAGCGCCTCGAAAACTGTCTTCCTTCTCCTACCTCTGCTGTGTTTAAATCTCTTTCTGGTTGGGAGGGCTCAAGAGTAAAGCATCATTCACTCCAACCCCTGCACATACTCTCCACCATCCTGTATATATTTGCATTCCACTTTGTGGTTCTTACTCATGCTAGCATGCGCAGTCAGCAATCACAGTATAGTTTGTGTACTTCCTTATTTATGCCAGTTGCACAGTACACCCTCATGCAAACCATATTTAAGATCTCAAACATCAGCCTGAGCTGCCTATATGCATAAATTGTCTAAGTTTATGTTGTCTTGCCAAAAAGCAGTACTGTTACTTCAAAAGTGATAAAAAAACATTAAAATCTGAGTTTTATGTAGCAAATGATCAAAAAAGTAAAGGATCCTACAACAGCAAAGAACAGAGAGAATTCTGACTTACTAAAAATACACAGACACGCACACAAAGCCCCCTATATTACAATAAAGTAACAAAAATGTGCACATACCAGACTTCTTTCATCCATATCAATTCATCAAATTCTGTCTAATCTTTGAAGGTGGCTTAACAAAGAAGAAGTGACTGCTGAGTACACACACATTCTCACCAAAAAGGATAAGACAGGGATGAAGTAACAGTGTTACTTTGCATTCTACCCTTTCCTTATTACAAATGTAAAACATCTAGTGAAAGTAGTAATAGATTTTACTTTTTCTTGTGAATCCACCTCCAGGGTTTTTTATAGAGAACATAAAAACAGCAGGAAAAAACTTCAAAACAAAATACAAAAGTTCAAAAGCTGAAAACAAGGCAGTGAAGTGCAAGGAAGCCTCACCGGCATGTTTATGGGAAGGAACTTTAGTAAATTATAGCAGCTTATGCAAAGAGAAAGGGCATCAGGATTCAGTAAGGACTGAAGTTGAGTGGTAGGGAAATATCAAGAGAAAAAAAATGACAAGTGAATAAGAACAAAAATAAGTACATATATTTTCCTGGAATTTTAAAAACTTTTTTTTCAATATGCACAGAATTGAACATAGCTACAGCACAAAACAGAATATAAAGAAACCTCAGTTCTGGAACTGAGCAATACCATTCATCTCTACGGGAACCTGCACCTTCCTTTGCTTTTCCTTACTTTGTCATTTCCAGCTAAATATAATGCAGGGAAAAAGGAGTCTTCCTTTATACGTTACTACAACCACAGGCTGATTTCAGCTGTACAACTGAGAAATAAATTATAAGTAATCTTTCTATGCAGAGACAGACACTACCACTACTTTTCTGAATAATAAGCAGTTGTAAATTGGATTAAAACTAGAGCATTTATTTTTAAATGAATAAATGAACAAAAACTAAGAAATAAACAAAATTCTATCTTTTGCAGTAGTAGAATATAAATTAAAATATACAAATTTCTCTACCCACATATGTTAAGCACTATTTTCAGAGATTAATTTATTGAAAAAGAAATTCACATGGCAGAAATGTTGTTTCTCGTACAAACATTAATGAACAGCTTGAGTGTGTAACTGCTCTGCACACATCCTACTCTCACTGACTTCAAACACTACCTTGAGGTTTTGGCTGTAGAATCTACAGCTAATCACAGGAGAAAAAATTCCAATTAAATTTTCATAACAAGCCGTTAAAGTTACTGGTATTTTTTTGTTCCTCGGTATTATATGTTGCTAAGCTGCAGGACAAAGAGCATAAACACCAAATTGACAAATTACACATTCAAAATGCTAACATATGGTGAGCACATTTTACATATTCACACAAAAATATATATTAAGGAATCTACAATAAATCCCCAGTGTTTAAGGGAAAATAAGACCCTTGACTCATTCTTTTTCTTCAAACTACTACTTTACATGTGAAATGCTTCTGAACTTAAACTCCACAATACAGTAGATACTATTATCACTTTTAAAATCATGCATTCAGCATGAGTGAGTTTGACGGAACAAGCAAGAAAGAGTTTATTTTTAATTTGACTTTTATACTGTACTGTGCTTAGAAATTTACTAGTATCTTTTTGTCTGGTACAGTTACATTGGATGTTAACTACTTCTCAAACTGCACATCTACAAAAGCTGGATTTTGACTCCTAGAGCTGCATCACCATAAAGTAAATTTGTATCCTAGAAAGCAATCAAAGGATTTGGAGCTCTCTGATAATGTACACCCAGGCACACAGTGCAGGACTGCACAGATCTACAACTCTGAAGTGAGCCATCTAAGGAATTGACATGAAATAAAAGTTTAGAACAAACTGTTAAACCGATATTTTTCCTTTTTGAGTGAAAACTAGCAACAAAATAATTAAACATGTTCAATGTAATACATTATCAACTTCTGAGTTAAATCCTGCACTTAATCACAAAGCAGTATTGTTCACTATAGTGCATCTCTCCCAGTGATGGCCTACAAGAACAGAACTCTAGAATTTCAGAGGTATAAGCACTTCAACATGGCAATATAATGTGTTCACATCCACGTTCCCAACCTGACTGAAATGTGCTTTTGAGTAAGGAAAAACTAAAAAGCAAGGTCTGGGCAGAAGAAACTGTATTTTTTTAAAGCAATTATGATACGATAAACAGTCACAATGAAATTAAATTGCCCTCACCTAGCGCAAGACATTGTGGCAAAGCTATGTAGTATTTCATCACGCTCTGAAAATTCAAACTAGCAGTTTGAACATTTGTTTTATCTTCTTTTGCCACGTCAGCGTCTCGCTAGTGCAGAGGAAAATTTGTACATTCCATCCGCACCAGAAATTAAAAGCTCAGGGAAGTACAAATGAACTGTAACTGTTGCCTTCTAATTCACTAGCCAAGTACACTGGCTTTGGAAAAAATGCAAAACACTATTTGCAAGATTCTTGCTTAAGTGACAACCTTCCATTAACCTGGAGAAACAAGCAAAAGTTTCCTTTGAATTCTGCCACAAGAGAAGAAATGGGGAAAGCACCTCCTCAGGCAGGTCCTACATGGCCACCCACCAAACCTCTTACCCCAAAATACCACCCAAAGACATGCCTGCTCCCACCTGCAAACCCTCTGCCTGCCCACTGAAAGCACTTCTTTGATACCATGCCCATCCCTCGCTGGTGATTAGAATGAGACTAGAGCAGGCAAGACAAAGGAAGGAAGAAGGGGGGCAAATACAAAGGTAAAGAATCCAAGGCTATTTTAAAGTTCAGATCAAATGTGATCCCACAAAAATCACTGAATCCAGGGTATTAAACATTAAATTAAACATTATGTTTCCAAGTGGAAAACATCTCAAAGAACTGAAACACTTTTTTTTTCTTTTCAAAAAGCTGGAGAAAGAAAAAGCAAAAAAAAAAAAAAGAAAAAGAAAAAAGCAATTCTTCCTAAACCAGCTTTTTTTTTTCCTTCTAAATTTCACCTTATCCGAAACAAATTTATTCCTTTAAATTTTCATCAATGATCTGAGAATTCAACTGCACAGCTCAGTCACTGCTTACTTTGGCAGCAGTAGTTTTCCTATTAGAGGTGGTGATTCTACCAAAAATTGAAGAGGAGATATGGAGTTCATGACCATAAGAGAGGTCACTGAAGAGAACATTTAAAAGACTAAAAAGACTTTCTGTTGACTTCAGTCTTTTTCTCGGTAGTGAGCATCTAAGCAGTGGCTGAAGCCAATGCTTTCTTTGTCTGTGAATGTGCTGATTTAGCAGAACTTTGCTTATTTCAACTTTCTGTCTCTACAATGCCACTTCATTGATTCTCATTAACTTGATTTTCTTCCTTTTGTCCTACACCTCTATTATAGCTTGTATTAGGAGAAATTAAAAGGTTTCCTTTCATTAGTCTGAGTCTTTCTGCTTCATGCGAAGGCCTATGAGGAATCCTAACACAGATAGATTATCACAGTACATCCCAGAACAGAGATCACATACGGCTAGGTGGTATTATTAAACGATAAATCCTGTCAACGTGTTTAAACATAGACTCCAACAAGCACATAGAGAGTCCCCGACATCAGTACTTTGAGTAAGCAACTGAATTGTAGGCTTAGGGATTTTTCAGTGGGCTTTGCTGAGTAGCTCTGTTTGCTAACAGCTGCCTCAAAGGAACTAGAAAAGCAAACATACATACGCAGCACAAGCCATGTGTGCACTAAGCCACCACAGCACCGATGGCACTGTTCTTGCTACACGCATTCCTCTCCATCTGGGACAGGATTTGCTGTTTAAATTCTATTCCCATAGCTTACTGGACATCTGTCCAAACCGTGCCAGTAATGACACTGGTTACTACTGAGTCAGAGGTGAAAGACTGCACACATAAGTACAAATGGCTCCCCTCAGGCAGATGTACATACACACAGATTTTTTTCATTTATTACTATAGTCAATTAAATGTCAAAACCAGTACATAGAGTTAAGAACATGTTGGTTCTGAAATAATTTATATATCGAACAGTACAGAAATTGTAGGTGATTTTGCTGACAAATCAAACAATGAGCTATTGAATGAGGAAGAGGTAAATTCATGTTTCCAAAATTCCAATGTTCCTTTTTTTTCCTTTAGGGCTTTGTTACTGTCCTACATGAGAAATGTGGCAAGATGGCATTGCTTGAGAATATGGAACACAATGTATCAACCAGCAGAGCATTATGTCTAGACACAAGCCTAAAATATTCATCACAATGATGCTCCAGGTCAAAATACCGTGTTTGAAAGTTCTAGCAGATAGGTCACATAATATAGTTATATCATCGTGTTATACAGTTAGGAAAGCATTCGAGATACTATTTATTCTTTCTTCCATGCAGATACGAAGCCATTTTTGTAAGTCTTCATGGGAAGTTCTGATACAAATGCAGTCCCTTAAAGTAACTTCTCAATAGTCCTAATATCAAAGTAAAGATCTCAGAACAAATTAAGTGAGACTCATTTCAAAGATCTTCCACAAAAAATATCTCTGATACTTGTTTTTTCCATGAAAAAAAACCAACAAGCCCCACAACAAAAAAGCTATTTTCCAATAGCACTCCAAAGTACAGCATGCATCTTATAATAGCTCCAGGTTCCACCAGTTGATTTTTCCAGCTCTGCAGCACAACCCCAACTCCCCATCAAATTGAGAGCCAGGAACTTTATCAAGAGTTTCCCAGATCAAATATTTGATAGGGAAAAATCTTCCCCCGTCCTCTTTTTGGGTCACCGCTGGTCTTCCACTGAGTCAGCTATCTGGCTCCATCCACCTGGTTCTATAAAGCCTTTACCCCAGTAACACCCGGAAATCGCAAGCACTGTAGAAAGCTTTGCAGAATACCTGATAGGTCTGCAGACACCCCCTGAAACAGGAGGGGTGACAGGAAAACAGAACACAGGCTTAAAAGCTGACTAAACAAGGTGAAAGCATGTGACAGGTCACACCCAAATGGTTTCCTGTTGTGTACGTTTCATGTGCCTTTCAAAATATTTGCCCGAACATTTTATATTATTTTAACTTAGTTTTATTAAATTTATTGTGTGCAAACTGAAGCCTGAAGGGTTTTACTGGACAAAAACCTTAGAACAAAGGAGGAAAACAATGTCTGGATAGAAGAGATGCACAAGCATTTTGTGGAGTCATCTGTTGGCATTAGAGAGGAAAATGTCTTTTCTCTTTATCATTCAAATTGATGCCTTGGGGTGCGTTTGTGCACATATCCGTACTACTTAGTGAATCCTATGATTCATAAACTCATACAGTTTAAACAGTTTGACTGGTCTACTGACAGCCAGATTATACTAAAAAGAGCACTGATGCATATCCATAAACATTCTCCAGTCCATTTGTCAGTCTTGCAATTTAATGTCATTTGTTTCCTGAATTTATGGGGGGGATCATGGTTTTATTCTTTACTTTAAATGAGAGATTTTAGACATGAGTTTAGACATCTTCATAACTTTAAGTCAGAAAATACATACAATGTATGTACATTACATATACATTCAGTGTATACGTACTTTTTTCCTGAGATGAAAACATAAAGAGTTAAGGTATACTGATAACTTTTAATCATTTAGAGCATGCTACAATGTGGTAATTCTTATTATTCTGTATATTCTGTATTTTATTTAACATAAATGACATACATTTGCTTTAGAAATTAAAAAAAGAACTAATTTAGCTTGGCAAATAAAACATACACATACCAAATCAGTACATCTGTGAAATACACTGGTGTATAAAGAGCTATTGGATAAAATCCTGATACTGCTGACATCAAATGACAATCACTACATTGCTTTGATGTGGCTTGTATTCCACCAATTCTGTTTAAGTGTCATCTGTACCACAACACTAAGAAGCAAGTCTTTCTAATATTACAACGTACTTTTTGAGGTAACAAAACACCGGAAACACATTAGCACTTTAGCTCTCAAACTTTTCCCAACATGCTTTTTCGTGTTGTGAGGCCTATAGATGGCTCTAATAAATACATACTGTTTTGAAAATTGAAGGAAGATGTGTATAAAACCCAAACAAATGAAAAATAAAATCCACTGCCCTAAGAGACTTGTTTTTCATTACTCACCAACTGACATCCTTCCAGGGACTTCACCAGCTGAGCGTTCTGACAAGAGAGAATGGAACCAGCCAAGTTCAGCATTACGCACACTGCAGACAGCAGCATGAAGAAGGTTATCTGGAAAAAAAACAGCCTATTATTATTCACTGCGAGAGGCAAACAAGAAAAATATATCATTTAGATGTTCAAGAACTTCCAGCCTGTCATACAATTACATGGATGGTAACATTTTATACATTTTAAAGAAGAAAGAGTATTCTTTAACCTGACAACATCCTGAGTCTCACACTATAAGAGAAAACTAACTCAAAACTAGACTTGACTATCACCTATTTCTCTCCAGCTGTTTCAAAATCACCCATTTATCTCCCACTTTTATCACACGCTCTTAGTAGTCTTACAACAATGTAAATCCCTTTTCATGAGGGTATGGGTATCTTGAAGAGGAAAAGTATTTGTGAATATCACATATCACGAGTTTGTACAAGTTGGGAAATAAAATTCTGGATACCTATAAGTACTTGGTTTTTAAACAACAATTATAATTTAAGCAGCATCCTCCATATCAACTACCCATTATATTAATTACTCCTTTTGCCTCTTTTCAAAACATGTCAAAATAGTCATTAACTTGATCGCATTAGCTTAACTATCATTTTATTGCTTTAAACATAAAAAAAACTTAGCCCACTGTGGGCAGACAGAAATCCAAATATGTAGGTAAACAGAAAGACACAAGCAATAAGAGGCCAAGAATAAACACGTGCTTAATACGTGTCCACCTTAACATATGTGCCATATAACACTCATACTCCTATTGAGTTATGTGAAATTAGAAGAAATTCTGTTGCATCTTTTTGCATACGCATGCCCATAGTTTACAGTCCTTCAGGTCACTGTTCTCACAAGATGTTATCTTCCATCAATGCACATGCTACAAATATTTTGGGCAATCTTAAAACCAAAATGGTTGGATCTTTTTTAGTGTTTTTCAAATGAAAAACAAGAATTTGAATAGTTTCCCTCTTCACCACCCTAATCATTACTTGACAGAAAAATTCCCAATTGATACATCTAAGGGTTAAATTATATCTCCATTGCATATTTTGAAAGAAAATAAGATTTTAACTATTTTAACACTCCTATATTGTGTAGAGGCATAAAAACATTAATTAACACATATAAAAAAATAAAAAATATTTAGTGTGCTTTATGTTTTTATCACAAATATGTCTTTTCTAACATTGGCACAAGTACAGCAGGAAAAATAAACTTATCTGCAACCCTTTGAAGGAGTGGTCATTGTGGATTATGATGGAGAGCCAGTACTGCACTATGAAACACTGTAGATGAAGTTAGATATACATTATTCATGAAATTAAGTATGTCTAATTTCCACATTAAAAGTTTCCTCAGAAAGTGAGCTACTGAATGTTTGCTCTGAGAGCTCAGTGTGAGGTACTTGCAGGAGCAGTATGAAACTACTGGGAAAGAGCGTAAGAGGCAATTAACCCAATGATCAAGGGCAAGCGTCAGACACTGAAGGGCTATGACAACTTAATGCTGCTTTAAAACTACAGTATTATGTTCTTTACCTTTCTAGCTACAGCATATAAACAAGATAAAATATTTCTAGAACTCAGGAAGATGCATTAATACCACTAAGCTCCAAAAGCTTCAGAGCCACCAAGAATTAGTACATAAACGAAAGGCAAAGCCAATTGATTTATTATGACATGGAGTTAGCAGAATTAATTGGAGAAGTCAAAGCTGATATTCTATACAAAGCACTCAATAGAAGAAATGCTAATAGGACTTCCTAATTAAATGTTACCATAGTCTTAAACTAATTCTACAAAACTAATTAGCTGTGCTCTGAGGCAATGATTTAAAATGATATAACAACTCACAATTTGAGATGTCATCTTGCACCTGGAATAATAAACTAGCTTAATTCTCTTCATGACCTTAGACTGTGTCTTTGTTTTTTTCAATAATTTTGAGGTTCGGATCACATGAAATAGGTTCTCTTGGCCTTCTCATAACTTCTGTCTTTAAGAATAAAACTATTTTAAGATCAAGCCTTCACGGCAGCTCCTCACCAAAAGGAGAAAAAATTTTCCAATACAAAGGGAGACTGAGGGCAGAGCCTAATAGAGTATCTTTGCTGTACTCCTGAAAGACAGGGGCAAAGGACACTTGACTGTAGGAATACATTGCAACAGCAAGCAATCTTGCCAGTTTCTATTTAATCATCGCTGTTTCTTTACAGAAGTCTCAACTTCTATGAACGTATGATTATGTGAATCTCTCAGATTTCAGCTAAAATAAAGCACTTTATAGGCTGCTTGATTATCACATAACAAAAGTTAAAAAGCCTCATCCAAGACTACAAAAAAAGCTGGTGAATTCTAAGTCTATGTCATGGAATTTAAACAGTTGAGTTTAATACAGCTAGAGCTGGTCTTTGAAATTCCTACCGTAGCATCAAAACCAGTTGTAGTGGAAAAGATAAAGGAACAACCTTATCTTGCCTTATCTTTTCTTTTATTCTGCCTATTCATGAATCAAAACCTCAATGAAAGTTTAGGGACTGGGTCATGCTAACAAAGTCTCCAGGTTCTGTCAGACTCCTTCTCCGTCAAAGTTTTCTGGCTTTATTTAGTTACAGATTTACATGTACAGCCACAGTATCAGTAAAATGGGAATGTGAACACAAAACCTTTTTGCAGAGTGATTTGAAATTTATTGATGAAAAATTCTCTTCAGAAGGGTATGTGCTATTTTCACCATTTGATTTTGGAAACAGTCTAGATTCACACTATTGTTTTCTTACTAAACTTTTACAGAGTTCCCATTTTCCTTATCAGTCATAAACAAAAATGTTGTATACACCAGACTGAATAATTAATTTATAAGTAGACCAACTAATGAAGGCTAATTTGTGATTTTCTGTTCAGCTAAACTATGATGTTGCTTTGTTTAAACAGTGCCCTGGGAAATTCACTATGATTTTGTTCACAGTCTTAGGACCACACCTAGACATTTGATGTAGGCATGTTTCCCCGTTGTACTTCCCAACACTTTGGAGAAGAGTCAAAAATAAATTTACAATTCAAGCATTTTCTCAACTGATTACTCTCTACTCCTTCAGAAAGCTGGCAGAACGCAGCAATGTAAAAAAGGCTGCAGTGGTCCCCTGCTATGGCAGATCTGAAGAGCCACGCCAGGAACCAGGGAAGGGCAGAGCCACATGAGGCTCCCCTTTACGCTCCCTTGCAGGCAAGAACAATCTGCCTTTCATTTGCATGACTGAAATTTTCAAATAGAATAACATTAGATTAAAGCAGAAATGATGCTCAGAGAAACAGTACTGAACATCACCCTTCAAAAGAATAAGAATCAACTATAAGATTCTCGGGTGTTTTCTCCAGATATGCATTTTAGTAGTAAGACTTTTTAGTAAAATGATACAGTTTGAAACAAAAACAAGACAGCACCAAATATCTCTCATTTCCTCCTTCTACTGAGTGATGATAGAAGTGTTTAGGTTACAGAACACAGGAAATTATCAACCATAATGCAGCCTATGCTGATGGAGAATTGCAAAATAAGAATTTTCAGATTGACATAAAACAGAAATGGAGTAATATGCCTTCAAGGACTAACCAGATTGCCAGACACCAATATTTATGAAGCTTATCTTTTTACTAAGTAAAAAAAATGCACTGGCTTATTTAATTCCTTCAGCTGCAACAACAAAGAAAACACAAGAGAGATGCCAGATACACAAAGTCCTGCTGTTCACTCTGCCCACAACGCATTCAGACTCAACTAACATGACTGCTTGATCTCCACCCCTTTTGTCTTAACTTGTAAGCATTAAAAGGAACATAAAGCATTAAGATTAATATAGTGAAAGAAAAAAAGATTATCATAATTCTATTAATATTTCTTTGAATAATATATTTATATACATATTCCACATATTTATGCTTTAATGCATATTTTTTTCTAGAGTATTGCAAATGCTTTGAAGTGATTCCATTGTGTTTTGCCCACAGGCAAAAGTAAGATTTACTATTTAGACAAAGATTCATGTCTAAGATAGGTACATTGCTTTTTGAGATAAAGAAATTAAGCATATTGGGTTATTTCATACAGGGATCACCTCTAGAGATTTCTTTGCCAGGCCAAGTATCTATACAGGTCTTCATCTCACTGATCAGATCACTGAACAAAGCATAAATAAAAGAAAAGACACGCAGGATCGCAGAAGACTTATGTTCTTCAGTAGAATGAACATCTCATTAATTCAAAGGTGAATTACTTTTGAAACAAAGAACAGGGAAACTTTGCCTTCCAGTCATATGTGGACTGTGTCTGTGTGGACTATGCATCTGACATTGTGATACATAAGAAGACTGAAGGACTGAAATTCTTAAAAAACTCTAAGATTATGACCAATATATGACATTCACATACAGCATGTAATCATGCGTTCCAACCTTTCAAGGCCAAAAATTTTGTGCCTAATGAATATCTATATTCCACTTCATTAACCGGCCCTTCTTTTTGTTCTGTGTTTGCACAAAGACCATGCTATATTGTTTCCTTTCAAGCAAGAAAACAAAATCCAAACTACAAAAGAATGGAGGTGGAGGGTGAATACATACAGAAAACTCTTCCTGAACTCTTACTGGTAAGTAACTCTGATTTCTTTTCCATGTTATTAATATTCACTTTCTGGATAATTCTAAATACTATCCTCCTCTATTACCACATATTACCCAGAGATGATCATCAGAGCCCTCCAAGTGAAGTCAAACAGAGGACAATTCCACCAACAGAAGCCTAATCCCCACAGCTCTCTGTAAAGATTGTGCTATATAAAAATTTGAATGGTATCTCAAATGACAATTTTCTGTGGGTGTCAAGGATGAAGGCTTTTGTCAGTAACAATACTGATACACATTGAGACCCAGAACAGTTAACACTGCACAGGTACCTACCTACCCAGTGGTCACACACCAGGACTTGACATGTCCAAAATTAACTGATGCCTATAGGGAGGGAGAAGCACCTCTAAATCTTTCAGCTAGGGATTCAACAAGTTAGCGTGCACTTTGGAGGTGCTAACTCCCATGCAGGTGGAGTAACGTTTTCCTGATAACCAGTGCCTGAAGTGATGCTTCAAAACAGTAGACATGAAGTTCAGGTAAAAAATGGTTAAACTAGCTTCCTTAATACAGGTTCCATGATGTTGTTATGAGCTGTTCCAAAAATACTTCCTTTGTTCTAAAACTTGCCATTTAATTTGGTCACACCTTTTGCTAAGAAAAATTATGAATAGTTATGCCCTATTGACCTTTTTCAGGCCAGTAATGCCTTTTGTAAAATTGGATCTGTCTTACTCGAGAGAGAGTCATCATACCTATCGCTATTCCTGGCACCTTTCTCTTACGCTTTTCCAATGAGGTAACTGGAACTACATTCAACATCGAATATGTGGGTTTAAAAGGTGACATACGTAACAAAATATTATGGCTTGTTCTGTATTTCTTTACTAATAACACCTAGCATTTTATGTGTATTACTGAATGCCAAGTACTGAATTTCTCTGTCACAGAGCATTTATCATAACTCAACTTTTAAGTCCGTAGCATTTACGCCACTAGCAATAAGTCATACGCAGGATACTAGTACATATACTTCTGGTATAGCAACACTCACATACTAAGCAACACTGGAAGGAAGTAAAGCTAAAGGAACAAACAGATTCCGCAGGGTAGTATGTCTGCCTCCTAACTCTGGCTTTGCTGATGACCAGCTGTTTGGCCTCAAGCAACTACTTCAACCAAATGCCTTTTCCATAGATGTGAAGTGAGAACTCTGAGGCCATATAACTTCTCAAGTACCTTCATGCATCTGACCATATTATTTGCAAAGAGTATGAATCAAGAATCTATGTACCAGAATACATAAATCAAGAGCTGCTTCAGATTTCTGCAGGTCCAGCCTTGTGAGCTTGAATTTAGTGAGCTTCAAAAGTTTCTTTTGGCAACGTATTGAATCTTACTGTACCACTTCTTACAGGCAAACACCCATTTGTTTTGCTGACTAAAGCACATAAAGAGCATTTTTCTGTTACCAAGCCCCTTAAAGCATTTGAAGAAAAAGTTTCAAGGATAAATAAGCCATCCCAGAATGAGCCATCTTCCCAGGAGTAGTTTGCACTTTCACTTTGAACTGAATGTCAAAATACGACACAACCTCACATCAAACACCACTGCGTGAAAGCTGACTCACTGAAAACTTCATCCATAAGCAATTATATCAAATACGTAGCACCCCTACATTTTCCGTACCTGATACCAAGGGGGTGCACATACCTTTATGCCTGCTATATGGAAGAAAACAGGCAAATGTGTAAAGCAAAATAACTATTGCACATGAATAAATCAGGAAGCACAGTAAAAAGGAAGAGCATGCATTAAATAGGGTTTGAAGAATGACTTGCTACTACAAGGAGGAAGAAGTCTTTATATGCAAAGTAATTAAAGTCCTCCAAAAGCAATGCAAATATTGTATCAGATGAGACCATATGAAACCACATTTGTAAAAGAAAGCTTTTATTTAATTTCTCACACTTTTGTTTTGGAGATCTATACAAAACAGGATTTTCTTTTCATTGCTGGCATTTCAATCACTACTTCCACTCATGTTTTTCAGTGGTTTGATAGTCAAGACACTAACACTTCGAAAATGTTACCTTCTGTGTTGAAGAAACATATTACTCAACACTACTGTGTAGAGTACTTTGAGAAAAATCAGAAATTGACATGTTAATCTTGCTTGGCAAGTTTGCAGAATCCTCTGTACTTGTAATACTGCATTTATGTATTTTTTACTGTCCTGTATTTCTCTGAAAGGTCATAAAGTCATCCTTGAATTAACTTTTTTTTTTTCCATTATTGAAATATTTTGTGGAAAGCAAGTTTTTTTGAGACACTGTAGTCTGACATTAGATACCACAGACTTTTTCCAACCACATTAAATATATATGCATATATATAATGTGGTTTAAAATATATACATTTTAATACACACATTTATGGTTTGTGAAGCAGCAAGAATAGCCAGAGGCAAATGTGCTTGTTGCTGTAAACTACTGTATAAGTAGATTAAAAACCTGCAGCATGGTATTTTGTTCACAAAGCTTTGGCTTACGTGGTCTAAACACAGTAACATTTATTATCATTTGTTCTATGGAATTTCTAGTTTCCCTGGCAGAGATGCAGAAGGCCACAACCAGAAGCAAAACTGAAAATTTATGAGCACCAGGCATTATGAAGTGGTGAGATCAGCAATTGTGCCTGTATTAAGTTAATGCAAGATTATCTGGGGAACCGACACAAGTTACCTGTTGGATCAGCCAGATGCTGAAATTAATATGAAGATTTCTGACTTTTCTGTGAAGTTAGCTTCTCCACAATAAACACATGTGCATTCTCTTTCCCCACAATCCAGACAAGCAGTTCATCTCATTTCACCAAGGGATAAATAACATTTTTATGGCTAATAGCACGCTCATGGGAAACTTACATGAATAGCCAAAGCAGTGCACATTCATACCTTACCTTATTTCAGACTAACATTTCTTCTTACCTATTCCCCTAAGTAATCACCTCCCTAATAATAAGTATGATAAAGTTTTAAGATCTGTTATACTGAGTAACAGATAATAGTCTGTGTATATACTCTCTTACAAGCTTTGCAGAAACTCAGAAGTTTACCAACATATAACCCTAAGAATACAGGATTACTTCTCATTAAATCAAGTAGTAGTAATGATATTCTGTTGTTGTTATTATTAGAGTATTTTAAATTATTACTCTTATTATTGTTTTCTTAATGATCTAATTGGTATTTTTATATTTCAATGTATCTGATCCTATTGTTTTCTGTATTCTCAAATCATTCATCCAGGAAAAAAGAGTTCACAACAAATACACTCAAATTTTGACTGCTTCTGTAATCAGAAATCTAATATGAAAAAAAAAAATAAAAAAAAAATCTCTTAAATCACACAGTCCATAGACTAAAAGACCTGATGGGCAGTGTCTCTCTCTCCTGCTCAGCATGGTGCTATGTGCATTAAGAAGCACCTGTGTTAAGTGGAGCCTCTCTCAGAAGAGCTTGGTCTTAATAGAGCACCTGGGCTTACTGAAGGCAGGAAGATACCCGGGACTGCAAGAGGTGGACCAGAGGGTCTGCATGGACCAGAGCTGGAGGAGCAGGCAGAACCAGACGGGTTGCACATTGCACAGGAGAAACTGTGTTAGGAACCTGACAGAGAGTGGTGTGCTGCCACTTGGAAAATTACCAAGGAAAGCAAGCTAGCAAGGACTCCCCTCAAAGATACCTGAGTTCTGAGAAGATTCATGTAAAAACCCTTTAAAAATTTCTATCCTCTCTTCTCTCGTTCCATTGTCAAAGGTAACTATTACAGCTTATATTCCAAGAAAAACTGGCTTTAAAAGCATATTGAGATTCTCTACCCAGCTGACTATAATAGAATGCTGGCCAGCTCTACCTCAAACCCCTGGCTGACACAACGTCCTACTGTGAACAAAAACAAAGTGCAGCTCTTCAACTAAGTAAAAAGAAGCATAAGCAGCTAGTAATAGTGGAAAGCCAAAACCAGACAAATTTAGACTAAGATACTGATTTTTGGTAAGATTTATTAACCATTGGAATACTGTATCTATAAGCATGCTGGAGTGTTCACCACAAAAGCAACAACAGATTGCATTTTTTTTAAATATTTTTAAAAATATTTTGGATTATATGTCACAACTCCAAAGAAAGTTCATGATCAAGGTTGTTTGGGCTGTTATTTTCAGAGGTCATAGTACATTAATTTATTGATCCCTTCTACTCTTGCAATTTATTCAGCTATAAAGTATACAACACAAAAACATCAGAAGATAAAACTCAAACTTCATTTAATTACACATTATAGAATTAAATAGATAACACACATAATTTTAAATTTAAAAAACAGAAATGCCAATCAAACCAACACTGTTAACTAACAGTTTGCAAGTGCACAAGAAACAACAAAATTTAGCTTCCCTTTATTTGCCTCATAAAAGAGATTGTTACATGATCCAATTACATCACTTTCAAAATTATTTCTCAACACTTGCCAAGAAGAGACTGATAATGAAAGTGCTGGCATTTCAGATCTGTTTAATTCAGCATTCCCTGTCCTTTGCCCAAATTAAAATAAAGGTTTGAATAAAAACATTTTCTCTAGGTTTAAAGCAACGTTCTATGTTAAATAGGCAGAAATATTCCCTGCTGTGTGGCACAGCATCAGTCTAAAGATTTTAATGCTTTTATGTTAAGAATCATAAATTATATTGTTTTATCCTAAAAATATAAACCCATTCCATTCCAGTCATTATTAAATTAAATTACATTTCTTCCATATAAAATTTATTTTGACTAAGTCTAATGAGGCAATTTAACTTTTTAAGAGGAAACTGAAACCTCGGCATAAATATTAAATACATGCAACTATATCTAATTTCAAAGCTAAATATTTCAGATGAAAACTTCTAAAAGTAAACTTGGTGTATGTGATCTTATTGACCATGTTACAGTTCTATTAACTTGCTTTCATTCAAATAGATCTTGTAATTTAATTAACTTATTACTAGTTGCTTGGTTGCATCTTCATTTCTATATTTCTTTATAAAAAAAAATCTGTAGAAAAACCTAACTAGAACTTCAAAAATTATGCTACTTGAGTTTATAATAAATGCTATTGGTTTTAATTTAGAAGAAAACATTATGCCTCTCTCCTACTGTACTCTCTAGCAATCAGCTTTGACCAAGAGTCAGCAAGTCATATCTTCAAACTAATTATCTGAAAGCTGTTGACAAGAGCAGAGTGCACAACAGAAAGGGGCACTGTGTGTTTCCAGTAGGATTTGCGTCACAAAGAACAACATCTATTTGAAGACCAGAAGTACTACTTCAGTTTCCCTCCTGTATCATAACAGGAGGAAATAACAACAATAATATTGAAGTTAGGAATTTGGTAATGCTTCCCAGGCATTCCAGACCCTGGAATCCAAAATGCTCTGTATACAGGGGTACAGAGAGACAGATAAAGGGAAAGATCTACTTCTATCAAATCTCCTCCAATATCTCATAATAAGAGTATTTCATTCAATACCTTCAAGAAATTCCCTGTCAGTAAAGGCAGTTTGCATAGGTGTAAATTCTGACAGCCCTACAGATTACTTCCTCAAGTGTGATCAGATTGAAGGACTGCAACACAGCAGTGAGTTCAGCATTGTCATATTCTACATAAAGCAATGTGTGTTTGTTATTTCTGTAATGCTATATTACAGCAGTATCAATTTACAGTTTATTTCAATATTTTTTAGTGTAACAGGGGACTGGTTTAGTAATAAAGCCCTCACGCTCTCAGCTCAGAAACATTAAGTAGAAATTTGTCGAAACTAGATACTTCAGCATCTATTCATTTTCTGCTATTTTGATTCTAATTAACACTTTTAACATCTACACCTTTCTGAAGTGCATTAAAAGGAACAAATAGTAATTCTAGGAAGCTTGGTAACCAAAGCATTTTTCCCCTGAAGCATAAACAAAAGCTACTATACAGACTCTTACAGTTCATGGAATACTTGAGCTATAATTTAAGAATGAAGCACCAGATAACTTTCAGTCCTATTGAAAATGCAAAGCTTAGTCCAAATAGATAATTTTATTAGTCACTCTGCTGGTTATGTCATCTCCCTACCATTCTTAGCAGGGCAGCAAACACTTCTAGATCTAGATCTGCAGTAATTAATTTTGGTATCTAAAAAACTTTTAAAACCTTTTCATGCCCTAACTCATTCCTCTCTTACCCTCCCTTTTCTCCCCCACCCCAGTGAGCAGCAACAGAAGTTAACTTGCAGGTTTCAGGCATATTTGCTTCTATTTTTCCCTTCTTTGCTAAGGTGCTGGCCACAGCAACAGCTGAAGAAATTCTGGCAAAGCAAAGAGTAAAAGGATTTTGGAGTCACCTGGATCCCTTTCAAAAGGGAGCCTTATACTCTCTGCACTGCTTTAGCATCCATTTGCCATGGGAGGATGAACACGCATCAGGCAAAGGCGTTACCTTGATGCAAATTCATACTAAAAGTCTTACCATTTGCTTTCAACACCTTTACACCAAAGGTTCCTGAAATGAATAGGTTTTGTGTGTCTGCTAGAAACCTGGTGCTATAAGGTGTTTGACTGTGTCAATCTATTCCAAACACACTATAATATTAAATCTATTTAAAACTTAAAATAGACAATATGACATCATACTTCTCACATTCACTCATTTGAAAATGCATTTTATACGGATCTTAACATCACTGGCCTACAGGCTACTGCTGTACAAGAGGAACAAGAGAGGAGCTTTACTTTCTTGCAGATAAAATTCGAGCTGTCTCTTGAATTACTCAAGTAATGCAACACACTTCCAACAGCAATTTTAATAAAGCAAAGTTTGCTGGTAATTATTTTCATAGCAGAGAACAAGTTTAAATTTTGTCTATAATCTATTTCAAGATTTTCAATCTATTTCAAGCTGCATATCAGCTGGTACATACAGAACCTCATACAAAGTTTGATACATGAAAATAAGCACTCAAAAGAATCTTTCAGACATCTGCAGTTCCTACTGCAACAAAATTAATCAGATAATCTTTACTATATGTACAGGCAGTCAAGAGAAGTCCTTTTGACAAAAAAATTGGTTTATACAGTAGTTTATATTGTCTAATTTTTATCACTAACATTTCCATTTATACACCAGTGCTTCCCTAAATAAAAAAATCCATGCACATGAAATCTAACTTACAATATTATTTTGAAAGAGAAAGAAAGCAAACAGCACTAACCTATTTTAATGCCACTCAAAATGTTGTCAATTTGAAATGCTTCAAAAATTACTGCTGCAGCTCTACAGTCAGGTAGAAAAAGCAGAGTTTATATCCAGCATGATCATAAACACTTCAAACATAAATGCTTTCTGAATAAAATTTTGACCACATAAGCCAGATATAAAGCTTCCAACTACCTCAGCCATACCAGTTTAATTTGCATTCTAAAATATTCTCCGAGGAAGTAAAAATTGAAACTTTTAGAAGTTACCTAATAAAATACTATTTCTCAAAAATGTTCCACGACAATGGCAGAACATGGTTAGGTTAGGAAAGAAGACATTTTTCTAAATGAGTTTTGTATATAAAAAACCCAATCCATATTTAAACAAAACAGTCGGCTAAATCAGTAATTAGAAATTAAAATATTTTTTTAAAGTGTAAGTCTAGTTACTTTAAAACAAATGTACATAAGACTGAATTTATACTTCCATAGTAACTGCATTAATAGGGTCCTCCATATATACGAGATATTACTTTTTGCAAGTGTCACATTGCTGGGAGGATTCATCTCCAAGGAAGCGTCAGTGAAATGCTACTCCATATAAATTAACCTTCCATAACATCTGTAGCAGAATATCCTGAGGAAATAAAAGCTCATGTTGTCCTGCTGACAAGGACAGGCATCAAAAGGCTACACAAGCAGCCCTTCCTCGCAGTGGCATAATTAGAGAGAAGCAGGTTGTAAAGGTCAGATACACAGATATTGTGCATCTGTCTTTCCCAACGTATTAATAGCAATTAACTACTTATATGCAATTATTCTCATTAATGAACAATCGTGCGGTATCTCTGAAAGCTATCACACCAGAATACTTTTACTTTTGTCATTAAGAAAGGAGGCTTCTGTCAGGTAAGCAAGGTCAGCAAGCCATGACTGCTAAATTCTAGCAACAGTACCTGAGCATTCTCAGGATCAGGCAGTTTGTGAGGCAAGGATTCAGTGTGCACAGCAGGGTTTCCAAATTAGATTCTAATGTAACCTCATTATAGTTGTGGCTATTTAAAGAAAAATTGCATACACCTCTCTGTGGAAGACTCACAAGAATAATTTGATGGAGATCCATCAATACATGAACTTTAAAACTTTCCAAGACCTTCAACTCACATCTGAGGTAGAACTGAATCCATGAGATTGTGTAAGATTTTATAGCAGCTGCAATAAAGAAACACAAACACTCCATCACAGGCATGTCTAACTCAGGTTCTAAACTGTGATTTACCCAGCAAACAAATCCCACTGAAATCAAAGTATTTCTCCTCAACAAACACAGGATAATTAGATTCTCTTTGGATAACGGTGCATTTCCTTCCATCTGTTGCACAAACGAAACTGAAGTCACATGAGTTTTGATTACACAAAGAATGAGGTATCCGTTCTTAATTCCATCACCCCCCCAAAATACTTTATATTATTTCATGCAAATGTCTCTTCTATTTTTAAATAAAAATATTTCAAACACAATTCATCTCATCTAAAATAAATCTCTTGCCTAAAATAAATGCCCTGTTAACAAGAGTTCACTCCCCCCCTTCCCTCCCACTGCGCTGCAGACAGGTCTGTGTACCTGTCTGCATGAACCCACACATACCTCTCTTTAGCTCTGCACATCAGCTACCTCCTGCTCCTCCATTCTCCCCAGAAACAAGTGACAATTTATCAGGGTAAGGGGAACAACAATGGGGGAGTGCAGGCGGACTGACGATATTCTGTATCTCTAACTCTTTTGCTACTTTAGTATCAGAGTAAGTATACAATGTCTCAGGCCATTCTATATAGGTCCTTTTTAGTGTTGTATTCACTTTTACATATGCAAAAAGTAGTCAGGTTTTTGCTGTTTTCTCTATTGTCTGAAAAAGTACCGGAGAAAACCACTATATGTTTTCCTATTGCAAATAAAGCTCTGTTAACAAGACGTAAATCTTTTGCTTTTCCAATCAAATGCAAATATTGATTCTCTGCTGCAGTTCTTAGACATATAGCAGATTAACATATACTATCCTGTATTTCCAACTTTACTAGTACTACATCAGAAAGCACGAACATTTTCCTACTGATTCCTGATAGTTGTCACTCTATATTAAAAAGCAAATCTCTACATACATAAAATGCTAATGCGACCTTACAGATTATAATATAAATGTAAAACAAGCAGATACAGCATAGCTTTTTATAGCTTTTAAAATTTTAGTAGTGGATATTGCAATAAAGCTCTTTTGGCAAATCACATGGCATATAACAGAGACAGAAAGAAAGATCGGTACCTTCCCGATACATTTACCTCTGTATTTAGAAGTACAGTCAAAAACATGTATATGCTGTTGTCACTTGTACTACCCTAAACTGCAGGTCTCCTGAAGTACAATAAAGCCACTGAATCATTCTGATGGGCTGAATTTTCATTAAAAATGCCAAGTTAAAAGAAATGAGATGTCCTAATCCATCTTCAACTCAACTAGAAATAAAAATATGACAACAAATCGACTTTTTAGTTACACTGTTCTTCAACAAGACCAAACATGATGTCTTAATAAACAAGCTAGGCTGATGACCAACCATAGCAGCTGAAGAGAGATCGAAATACATCAAAAGACTCAATTGCTTTTTCTCTTAATCAGCTTGCAATACTGTAATGCTATGGAAATCAATGTAATGGTGTGGAAATCAGCAAAGAGAGAACACCTGTAAAATCACAGGTTAAAAAAAAGCTAAGAGACTGCTTCTAACCTTCTGACTGCACTGCCATGTCCATTCCCCTGCCATACTGGGAACAGAATTAAAGGATTTAGTATCTTCGGGGGCCTCTCTGGAATAAAGCCACTCCTGCGGCATCTCAGAGGCAGCGCTTGATTTGTGTTTGGCTGCCCCACACACACACAAGAAGTTCAATGCTCTGGAATACTCCAAGACCACACTTTTCAGTGTTCGAACTAAAAAGGCATCATTCTCCTTCCCCCTGCTTTTTGGAGGTGGCTCTATTTGATCACATACAGCACTCCCCTGAAGAGTACGATTATGGCAAGCTTAAAGTCTGCCCAGTTCAGAAGATGAGAACTTTTTTTGGTGCAGTGGTTGTTTTTTTTGTTTCTTTGATAGAGTTTGCAGAGCTGTTTAGTTTATCCCTCCCAAAGATATGATTCTCTACTTCTGGTTAATAAAAGTCACATATTTAGTAGAAAATTTATATATAACCATAAAACATTTGAAAACAAACCCCTTTAGGAGAAGCTAAATTAAAAATTGTTGTTTACTATGTTTCTTAGGATGTTAGGATGTACTGTGTCCTTCCCTGAGCACAAAATAGATACATACAATTTAGAATTAAGCCTCCTACAACATAAATATGGATAAGTTACTGTTGCTGCTGCTCATAGCTACATAAAATCTACTATATGGTAGAAAACCAATCACTTAGTCATTCTATCTAACACTACATTAGATACCACATTTAAATGGGATAAATGCTTTTGCACTTCTACTTTTGAATAGATACAGCTGTATTATCTACAGATATCAGTCTTTTCCTTTACTATTATGAAACAGTATTACAATGAAGAGACTGAACAGATGCTTTTGAATGAAAATCCTAATAAAAGATGAAATATGACAAAATGAAAAAAATTTTTTTTCTGTTCTGAACAGTGTTTAACTACATATCTAGAGACAAACTATATAGTTTCACCTCTAAAGCCATATTATTTTACGGTGTAGAAATAGAAAGCATAGCATCCAACTGAGTCTGGTCTATTTCTGTTTGTGTTATTATAAATTTGTACAGCTTTTCTACCCAAAGATTTTGCAACACCGAGCAACTAAATATTGCAACTAAAATGTTGAACCATAAACTAAGTTTTCTCAATCTGGGATCCAGGTAAATCTGCTAAGTCATTTTAACTCATCAGTTTAAGATCTTCTGCAATGATTATGGCTTTATACACTGTAAATAAACAGGGACCAATTGAGTTCAGTAGAAGTTTGAATCTAGTAGCTGTAGGAATTCAGTAGGAAATGAATCACAGATATCAAAATCGCATGTTATTACTTTCGTATTGGTACTTTACAAGGCAGAGATGCCAAAATAGTAGAAATGTGAAAAATTGGAAGTTGGTTTTGCACACGTTTTGTTCAATATACGTATTTACAATTTTAGAATATATTGACTCCTTCACTCTCAAAGTTCATATCAGGCTTCTTTTGACTTTGGAAACCCTTCAGTGCTTCCAAAATCTTTGAGACTGCATCAACTACCAGGGCCCAAAGTAATGGTATTTCATTTCTGTAATCTGAAAACTAAATATACCATTTATCTCTCCATCATCTCCACACAATTTCTGATAAAGTACGAGTTTTTAGAAACCTCTACAGCTGTTAGTGAAACTGCTTAAATTGAAACAGCTTCCTTTTTGAATATTCAGCATCAAATTATTAATCTTACTTGTTTAAAAAAATAAACAAGCCAACAAAATAAAATGTACCTTTTCTCCTTCTGAGTCCCTCAAACATTTCCCAACTGTCACAAATTCCTTTTTTCTATGGTGGGAATAGATTTGTTCTTGTGGTAAAATCCTTTTTTAGTCACTATCATTCATATGCAAAAAATGCAAGTACAGGGTTTTACTTGCCATAATACCAAGAGTGATAATAAATTTAAGGTATCTTACATTTAATGTTCACTCTACTTTGAGAATTAGGAGCTTGCTTTCCCTCAGCAGTTTCCTCCAGTTGACATGTCTGCCTGCACTTTCATCAAATACCACTCAAGAAAATAAACAATGTGCTCTTGCTGCACATCTAAAAATGTTTTACAAAATACACATTAACAATTAGATTTATTCCTTTTTAGGAAGGCATAATTTTGTAAAATGAGCGACTCATCTTTTAGTCTTTTAATATTTCTATACTTGTATCTAGTCTTTGAAATGCCCCAAATTTTCTTGTGCTGATATGGTTAAACAAACATTTCTTATTAATCTTGTAAAATGCATTTAACCATGGTTGTGCCTAAAATATAAAGTGATAACCAACTCTCGGGGTTTAAGGGTAATTAATTCTTTCATTCCTTATGGCTTTATGGTCAGAAGCTACACATGATAAAATTAAGAACAGGAAAGGGGCTTAAACATCCATAACATGAAAAAACTACTCAAATCTGAAAGGAAAGTTACTTATGGAAGCAAAGGTAAATAATGTGACATTTACCTCATATGAACAAAAAGCGAACAATAAAGATGACTGCAGACTTCTAAAGAATGAACAAAGTATTTTACTGAAAGACAGACAGAGACATCCCTAAACAAAAATAATTTATTTTCCTCAGTGCTTACAAAGGAAGTGAGGCAGATGTCAGAAACCAAGATTAATTTTCCAAGGAGGAAGAAGAAATGCTGAGGGAAACCAGACTAACACCAAGAAAGAGCTGAAGAAATTAGACTGCGCAAAGGCTGCCAAAAACTCCAGGACCAGATGGGATGCAGCCTGCATTTCTAAAAGAAGGAGCAAATGAGATGGAAGAACCATTAGCAGATATATTTAGAAAGCGTGTGAGAACAGGGGGATTACTGATGGACTGAAAAGAAGCAAATGTAGCACCCATACCATATTCTTCATTATAAGCAGCAGCAGTGACACTGGAACTGTGACAGTTTCCTATTGCATGGTACTGTGCTAGCATTAATTGCTGCCATGGCAACACGACGCAATGCGAGCAGATGGGGAGTAGAAGGGTCTGTTTAAGAATAATTAAGACATGCTTGTTTAGGAAGGGGCAAGTGTTAAGCCCCAGCAGGCTTTGTAGGCTCTTCAGGAAAAGCTGCTTGTGGTCTTTTAAAATTTTGCCACTGGGGATAACCAATTAGCAGATGGATGCTCAACAGAGGAGTCTAGTTTCTGACCTGGGTGCCAGCTGGTGGTAGCTGGGCCCAGGACCAGGCAGCCTTTGTAGAAAGGGTAACAGAGAGATGCAGACAGACATACCCAGGCAAGAAAAAGCCGTAAGAAGTGTTAAGCTGTAAAAGGGGCCATAGAACATTCATTCTAAATAGATGCTTCAATCTGTGACACCTTTTCTCCCCCTTTATAAAGATTTCTTTGATTCATTTCCTCTGTTTTCATCTCAAGTGGTGTTTCTTTCTCTCCCAGTTCACAGCTTTACTGGGTCATCCTCCATTTTTTTTCCTCTCTTCCTCTGCTGTCAGGTACGTTCTAATAAAATTTACTTTCTGAGAAGTGCTCCAGTAAAATCTGATCACTTGAATCTTCACAGAAAAACAAAACACAAAACCCAGCACAAGTACAGCCAAAGCTAGTCACTAAATATAGCATAGCTATATAAAGTATTTATATTTTTTACCTAGTTATGTTATTCATCAATGTAACTTACGTAACAAAACCCTAAGAAATTCCCATTCATTTCTCATGTAGTTGCTTATTTCTTTAAGTATTTGGAAATGAAAATTTACACATAGAGCATAAAAATACCCTAATGAAAAGGAAAGAGTAAACATTGTGGTTGTCCTGCTAATACTGAAACTTTAACTGCTGCCAGAAGCTGAAGAAAGAAAGAAATTTGAAAGATCTACAATCAACTTCTGTGGGAACACTCCATCAGGATGCGGCTAAAGATGCCTGAAGCAGACCTGTTCAGCTGCAGTTGCTTCTGTTCTCTCCTATTGCTCTTCAGCTGCTCTTTTCACTGAAGTCTCCAGTCCAAGAACAGCATTCAGTAAATTAAAAATGCCCTCCTTGGAGCACCTGAACCGTTACCAACCCAAATCCAATGTGAGAAGACACAAGGGATTCACAGCTTCTGCCACGCTTTTCACACTGGGTGTTGGAACGTAGCCAGAGAAGTGGCAAGTACTTGTATTTCTCTCAAGAAGTCTCCTACAGACCGCTAGCAAAATAACTAGACCCAGGGTAGGAGAGGTACGTACGTCCCTGGAAGTGAGTACAGAAGGAGCAGGAATGAATGAATGACAATTACTGGATGATTGAAAAGGCCCCAAAATCTGATATTTGATACTAGCCCCATTTGGTGGAAAATTGGGTTTTTTTAAATAAGGAAAGAGAATTTACTGCAAAAAAACCCAACCAAACCCAACCCCAAAACATTGAGGTTTAACTACTCTGAGAATCTGCTAGGAATAACTAAAAAACAGAAGCAGCTTTGACAGTAAGAAAAGTACATTTTAAATCTTTTTTCAAATTGATGTAACCTGGAATATGCTTATCAATAAATATATTAACCTCCTTTTTAGATACTGTCTATAATACAGTCCCACTGCAGTAGTATGTAGAGACAGCTGATCTAGTTTGGTTATCAGAGCAGTATAGCCCTGTTAATGCTTTAAACAACTAGCCCTCAGGGAATGGGAGAAAAGGAAGGGAATAGACAAAGAAAACTTAACTATGTCCCAACTATAGGAAAAGATGATTTACAGCTCACACTTTCTTCACTGAAGTCATTCAAACCTAAGACACAAATCTACTGTAAGTCAGGATTAATTAGTTATGGTGCTTATGGCACCACATTTAAAAAATACACTGCGAAATCAGAGATTCGATTGTGTGATTTCTTATTGATGCGCTTTTGGTTCACTAGCAGTCCTCTCTGCTCATCTAAGTCCTGTTCTTCTCAACGGTTTTTGATCTCAGTCTCCCTTGTGTTGCCAGACTCACATTTTAATTCCTTCTTCCTGTCCTTGTCCTCCACCTTTCCCTTCCCCTTGATTTTGAGTAGTTTCCTTCCATGCTCCTAGAAAAGAGGTCATAGAAAAACACTCTGCTCTCAATTTCAAAGCCTGGGTTCACACTCCAGTCCACACCAGCTCTGAGCAGAATTTACAGCTTTTTATTGGAAGAGCTACTTTGTGAGCCAGCATTGGATTTGGTTTGCAAGTAGGAACAATTACAGCTTTCCAAGTTTCTTTTTGAAAGCCAGAAATACTCAGCATTCAACTATATCCCGTTCATCAGAAACTTTGCAAAACTCTGATAAGACGTAGTTTGTTTTTACCCAGTGTTTTGTTAATGTTTAAACTAATGCTTCACCCTCAAAGAAGACTGTTTGTTTAATAGCAGGGTTCCTAATGAACATCTTGATCAACGAATTCAAAGACTACACATGCTGAAAGGATACTGCAGAGTGATCAAGGGATATGTTAAAGCAGAGTGTTATTCTGCATCTCATCTCAACATCACACAAGTATCAAAGCCCACAATGACATACAAGGTGATGGATGTCTTTAGATTCTGCCGTTCTCCCAGGGTGTGCATTTTTTTCACTTGTTTTTCTCTTACAGTCTTGACCCATTTATGCTACCATTGCCTCTCCACTACATAGATTATCTATTTATTCGAGCTGCCAAACCCACACCTCTGCTTGGGGGAGGGGAGGCGGGAAAACTGTTTTGGTTTTTTTTTTAATTCAAAAATTTCAATCAGATTTCTTCTGAAAGCAAGCTGTAATTTCTCTTACCAGAGTTTAAAAATACGTCTCGTAACGTAAACTACTTCGGGACCGCAGGTTAAGTAGTATGGCCAAGAACATATCAACACCTCACATCACTGAGACAAATATAGGAAACTTACTTATACATTATTTCTATACATTTTATGTATCACCTGTTTACTCTAATTTGGTTGTGTCTGCTATACTCAGCAATGATATCTAGTGACAGGAGATAATCAATGAGGAAACATTTGGAGCAGTTTTACATCTCCATGCATCTTGTGGGGCAAGTGTATATGTGGATGTATTTATTTAAAATGATTAGTAATTTCTAGGTATAGATATTTTTTCTACTGATTTTTAATGAAAAAAAAAAAACCCACACCTGATTTAAGCCTGATATTCAAATAGTTCAAGTTTTTCACAGGACTTCCAGAAAGAAAATCTCTCATTTTGCAACAAACTACCAAGCTGGCCCAAGACTAATATTTTCTAACAAATTCAGTTCAGCATTTGACTGATTCTTACCACAGGTGCAGTCTGAGACCTTGCACAGCAGTTCATCCTTGTGCAGGTTGAACTGCTGCTATTTAGGATAACTCCTCTTTTATTTTACTTAAATGATGCAAATCCTATTTGCTAATAAAAAAAAAAAAAAGAAGGAAAAAGGAAAAAAAAGCATGAAGTAATGGTCCATTTGAAGGGATAATGCACTGAAAACAGAGTGTCCCCTTTTAGTTAAGCCAAAAAAAAGACATTAGAAAACATCCCAAAAAACAAATGTACAGTCCAGATTTTTGAGCTAGGCTAAATTTGAGCTAAATACCTAGGCTATTTACTAAAGGTATCTGCACAGATTTGCATGTTCACTGATGCATGGAACTGTATCTGGAATGCAGATTTTGTAGGAAATGCTTTTAAATAGCTATTCTGAGTAATCAAGATCACTTATTAATAAAGTATTGTGTTATGTTCATTGACATTCACAGACATTAAAAAAATACACTTCTGTTCCTTGAAAAAAATATTAAATATATCTGTTTATTGTAAAAGCTTTCAGTTAGAAATTTAAAAATATTTTTCTGGGATCACCCAAATGCCAGATGGCAACAGAGAAGCCTTCTACTCAGTTCAGAGGCTGAATTAATCTCCTTAGCACAAACAGATTTGCAATTACCATAGACTGTAATAGAAAAATAATCTCCCTGCACAATTTAAAGTTTTGTACAAGGTAAATCAACATTAGGAATTACCTTCGGGAAGAGCTACACAAGCTCTCCCCCAATTTTCAGACACTTCCATAAACCATGAGGAAACAAATTCCTATTTTAACACAGCATTTTAGCCTTAAGCAGCTGCACTTACACAGCCAGCGTTTAGTTTCCAAATAAGGAAACCTTGAAACATTTCCCCAAAGCACTACAACTTCTCTGAGATTTTGTAATTAAAAATACAGAAAGCTTAACGAGGAAACATCTAAAATATATGGAAAATACTCTTCAAAATTAATGCATAAACAATGTAAAGGTCTCCTTTGCCCAGGTGTCTCCTCTGGTAAATGTAAATACTGGTTTGATAACACACACCGATTCCTTGTATATATAAAGTATTTTGGCAACATAAACAACAAATGGCTAGGTGGTGAGCAGTAAAATTCAGATAAACTAACACAATCTGGTGCACCCTTCACATAATTAAGCTATGCAAAGACACTTTCACACGAGAGCTTCTATGTGTAATTAAATTTCTGCATATTACCATCACAGTAAAATTTCCTTAGTGCATACACATTTGTGAATCTTCTACTAAATGTATAATGCAAAACACCACTCATGCTACTGTCCTGGGAAATACACAACTATTCTAATTTTTGGCTTTGGTTCCAACACGTTAAACCATCCAGCCACCCACTCATTTCCATACCAACACCCCATAACACATTTCTGGTAAGATACAGTCAGAAGTTCACGGTTGCCTAAGTACTATTTGTGTTTATTGCTTCTTCGACTTCTTCTTTTTGCCTACAGAAAATAATAACTTTACAAAGAAGAGACACTGCACCTGTAAAAAAAAATTGTATGAATACAGTGATGCACAAAACAGAATCAGCAGAATGAGGTGCTGACCCTGGCCGGCAGCTAAGCACCACACAGCCACTTGCTCACCCCACCTTGCAACAGGACAGGAAGAGAATCAGAAGAGCAAAAAGTGAAAAAACTTGTGGGTCGAGACGAAAATAGTTTAATAAGCGAAGGAAAAAGGAAGGAAAAAAAACAAAGAAAGTGATGCAGAGTGGGAAAAAGAGAAAGCTTTTACGCTGTGCAAGTACTGCTCAGCAATAGCCAAAACACTGGTGTGTTACCAGCCCTGTTTTAGTCACAAATCCAAAACAAGCAGGAAACTGGCACATTAAAATAATACCAGAGTTTCACCAGTTTTCAGAATGTCACAGATGGTGTATCGTCTAATTTTATAAAACTTTGTTCATGGCTTCAAATGATAAAGCTATCTTTCTTTTTGTTAACGCCCTTTGCAATGACAGATTTTGTAACACATTGCAACAAAAAAGAGACATGTATATTGTAATCGATTATACAATTGCTTATACTGCTATAAATTAGGTTAAAAGGTGATTATTGACTCTATGTATTTTGCATGTGTATTGTGCAAGCAGATCCCAAGAAACTTGACTCATTAGCATGTTCATGGTACTTTGTGCTATGAGGTTGTGAAGTTATACAGTATTAATTGCTTAATCGGAACAAAGAGTCACGCTGCACACATGGGTTCCAACTGCTAAAAGCTATTTACAATTCACCAAGGAAAACCAGACATTATGTAGCCACTGCAAAACTATTAGCACTGGCTATTGCACAGCTTAATCACACACAGAGGCAAACACTTCATCCCTGTTCCCTAATTCCCCCACCCGATTATTATACCACCACCAAGCGCCAATACAGAAATACAGAACAAAACCAATCAGGATCTAACTCATGAGCACTAACCTTACTCTTAGGAATAAATAACTTCCTAGTGCAAATTTTAAGAAGGTGAGTTGTTCTGAGAGTATGAATGGTACCATTTACTATTTCTTCCCTTTTATATTTATTTCCTTGAATGATACTGACCACGACTGCCTATTCACGTTTCACTGAATGAATTGATATCCGAAAGCCTGCCTGAATTTACAATATGCAAGCATTCAGGAACCAAAGAAGCCAAGTCTCAATAGGCCTCAATAACATTTCTGATGCATAAATATTGTTTATTGCAATGACGTAAGCAGCAACTAGAGTTGCTTATGAAGAAAGTACTTTGAAAAATCCTAGGTTTAGTTAGATTTCAGAGTTGTACAAGCACTCAATTCAGAGGAATTATTTTAGTTTTAAAGGTTTGTAATACGTGAGCACTAAAGTGTAACACAAATGAAAATGAAATAAGATTTGGGTACCAAATATATAGTTTCACGATTCCTTCGCTGTCAAGAGAACTTTTCCTTTTGAAGTATTTCTAATAGGTAATACAGTCATACTATTACAATTTTATTTAGTTTTACTCAAAGAGGGAGCATTCCCAGGTACCAGGTAGAGAATTATTCTTAACAAAGCCCATAAGTAGAATAAAATCTATTGGAATAAAAACAGGTATATCAGCTATTTGTCATAACACTGAGCAGAAATGCAGTCTAATCTTCACCCAGAGATACACGTTCTTACTCTAAACAACACTGCAAATCTGCAAAATCTCAATATGAACTACATTACTGATGGACTAATGGAGAAAACAGCACTTTGGGCTATGCTCCTTTTTAGTAACACTAGGGAGAAAAAAAAAAAATAGTTTGCTGCTCCACTTTCTACTCCTGCCCAGCGAGAGATAACCAGAGAAATACTGGGGCAACCAAATGACTACTCCCATCCTGTCCATGTATTCTCATATACATGTTTGTTTGTTTTTAAAAAATTAAATGGAAAAGCCCGAGAAATTCTGAATATTTTTACTTGATGACTACCCATTCATGGCGTATCAGTCTTTTGATATGTTCCAATGTGAAAGCTCTCCCTGCTCATCAATGGCGAGTACAGATTTGTCTATTTTTTTGTATTTTTGTACAGAAACCTGCCTGATACCTTTTTCACGGGCACTCGTTAGTTTCACTAATTGTTTCACTTTGACCTCATTTTGAGCACATTTATTTTGCCATCAGGCAGCTTTCTACATCATATAGAGTTCATCTGTTGGTAAAAACACCAATCAGTAAATCAATACAAACTCAATCTGTCCTTCCTTTAATAAAAATGAAAAGTGAATTATGGAAAGGGAAAGAAATATATATATCAGAAGCTGTAACACTACTGCTTTAGTTCTTAATACTGAAAGATACACATGAAGTTCTAAATAGGCTTCTTCTCATTAATATAGGTCTTTCTATTCCATACTTTCCATTATATTCTTTTTTCTTGGGACTATCTTTAGTATTACCTATGTTACAAATGCTAGATGAGTTACAAATGTTACCTATGTTATGATGTTACATATGCACTTTTTCAAAGGCAATGTTTACCTGCTTCCTTATTGACACAGTCATCTCACCTTTTTAGTAAGATTGATTTGAATCTAATATTGCTTTAATAGGCTAAATGAAACTCTATTGGCATGCATATACAAAGCATAAACTACTTTTCATTATTAAGTAACTACATGAATCTCACAACAGAATACATAATGTAGCTGAAAATTGTTTTGCAGATGAACAGTCGCTAATTTGGAATATGCTTTTTTGCCATCCAGATAATTGGTTAAAAAGATTTCTCTGCAGTTCAATGTTAGGCAAATTAAGTTATATGCAAAGGTAAATGCAGATCAACAGCCTTTTTGTCTAGAACAATAGTGACAGACTAAGCAGTTTTCTAAGTGTGGTATTAATTTTTTTTTAATATATTAATAAACAAATTAATGAAAAACATAACATATTTCATGAATATCTATTAATCCAAGCAATACTGCAGTATTAAGAATACTAGGCAACCATGCTCACTATTTTCAGCCATTTTTAATTTCACACCATCAACTACAGTATGATTGTTGCCCTTCTTTAAACATACACACTTATCAAATGTTTCTGATTCATTAGTTCTCACATCTAAATTACTAAGCCATATGCTATCACTTTAGAAAAGAGAGACAGAACTGTAACAATGGCAAAGATGGGGCAGGAGATACCTGCATTCTTGTACACATAATGAATACTACAGCTCTCCAGCACTTAAGCACAGATAAAAGAAAAATATTATTGTCATCTGTATTATTTATGTAATACAACCTCAAAGTCCCACAATTTTTGTACTAAGCATTTACAAATATTAGGATACATAACAGCACTGGAAAATCACCCCCAGAGGCTATAAGGCTCCTACATAAAGACAAAACCACTGGGAGTTACTTCCACAGAATCCTTTAGTCACTTATCTAAAGTCTGTACAACATGATTAAAGCCACACTGCTACTCACCACAAGTGAAAGGGGCCTCTTCCATGAAACAACACCAATCAATCCTGACAACAGCACCTGCAATAAAGACAGCAGAGTCACCAAAGAGACATGGGGTTTACAACAGTGTCATTAAAAAAATAGTAAGTATTAAGATGAAGCTTAGTACACAGTCATGATGTGCATTTCCACAGTGCTGGAAGGCAACTGCTAAAAAAGTAATGTTTTAATTTTATTCTCAATAAAAAAAATAAACAGAAGTAAGACTAAGCTGTTTTTAAAACAAGTTTCAATCCAGCTGGCAGATCCAATTAGTTCTGATCAGACCACAATAGGTCTTCAAAGATCTCTCCAAGTCCCAGATGTCACCAGCACTACAGAAGAATAAATGTTTAGGGTAGGTTTTCCTGTGGTCTCTTAGTATCATCAAAAATTAGCTCACAAAAAGGGGAGTAAAGATCGGACAATCACAAAAACAGCCAGGGTATCCAGCTAAATTAGCAAAAGGGTTTTTTTGCTTTCTTCCACCCAGACATCCAAACAACCACACTACTTAATCTTATGTTTTAAAAAGCCCACATACATTCATTTAAAGCCTATATTTAACCAGATACATTACCCCCTCCACTATAAGCAAAAAGCCAGTGGAATTCAGACCTTGATACACCTAAGTTTATTTTAGGTACTTTAAAATAACATGAAGTTACAGTTGAGACACCACAAGCTTTACATACAGTTAAAAATAGAGAGAGAAACTGGAGCATAGGGTGAGAGATATTGACTCTGGGGTGGGGAAAAAAAAAAGGTGGAGAGGAGCCTTTTCATTAGAACACTTAACTAAAAAAATAGTAAACCAAAAAATGTATGATGTATTTATTTCATGAGTCTGCAGTGTCATTTTTTAACCTCAGTGTGTGTAAAGAATTTGTCTAACAGTAACTCAGATACTTAGCCAGCCTAATACAATCATTATGAAATCCTCTTGTGATTGCTTAGAATAAGCTCTAATGTCATTATTGCTTTCTACAAACCTTTGATATTCAAAAGGGTGGAAGCCCAGAAGCCCATGAATACCTTTTTCCATGAAATTATATTCAAGGCTGGTTGACATTCAAATGCCAGAAAGTCATCATTCCCACTACGTCATGCTTTACTAACAATCGTTTAGGTATAACAATAGTAGACCATAATAATTAAAAATGCATCTGTATCTAGCCACTACAGAACCAAGGTACGCTGTACTGGGAACCAGTCTGGAAACACTCTGTCTACTGATGCTTGGTGTGAACGTGAGAGAGAGTTGTTGCTTATACAGAGAAGTTGGGCTGCAGAGTGCCCAGCTGAAGCTTTCACTACATCTGGTCTGTGGACATTCATACTGTCAGCATGTTTCAAACATACTTCACAACCTGACGATATCCACAGCTACTGCAGCTGTTGAAAATATTATTCAAGAAGACAGCATATTGGAAAATGCACCTTTTGATACTTTCTTTAGCAGCTATGCCATTAAAAAACCTCAGATGATGTTTCACAGTAAAACCTCAATGTTAGTTTTTAAGCCAAGTACAAATGCAACAGATGAGAAGGCATAAATGCACTCTAAAGAGTGAACCAAAATCAGCTTATGGATACCAAAGACTATGCAGATAATCCCTACATGCAAATGTGCATAGTTTGTATTCTACAGCATTTCCTACAGCATAAAAACTACATACTTCTGGATGTTGGCCAAGCCAGGGAAAAGCTGAGAATTCCATTTTTGCAGTTAATTAAATTTGCTCACACAGCTGCATTAGCTTATTATTGCTGTATGATAACTGTCTTTGGGCTGATAGTCCTGTAATATGAAACTGCACTCAAGAAGGTAAAATGACAGGGTTAGCAGGTTTGACTGCAGGCTAGACAGCAACATGCTCTCAATTAAATAAATGGGATGGCTGAAGTTGTGAAGTTATTAAAGAAAACCCTTTAGGAAATATAAGAAATTGCCTTCCAAAACAGACTATGCATTGACACATAAAATACTCATACATAAGACAGTATTTCTCAGTTACCAAGTCATATGTTCAGAGTCAAGCTATTCTAGTGCGCTACCTATGAGTAGCAAATCCTTACTTTGATTTACTTTTATTTAACTCCCTGCTAAACCTCTCCCACTCCTTTCTAACATGTCTGTGGCACTGTGCATTCCTGAAGATGAAGGAAAGGAGACAATCCTTTTTGTTCAGCTGAACTATAACTGTGTTTGACCTTTACAGAGGCCTTGCAAGATATGAGGTACATGTGTTTTTGTTTGGAAAAGGAAGCTTGGTGGCACTCCCCCTCCTGGCTCACCATGCAAAAGGTCAAGCCGAGTGAGGCCAGTTGATAAACTCTCAATATGCACTGAGGATAGACACTAAAACTCCGCGTTCCACCTGTGTCTTCAATATTGTCATCATAACAGTTCACCTCAACAATGCTGTAATGTAATTTTCCAAACCTCATTAGTCCCCAGTATCACTGTGGTTACTCAAAAGCTTATTCTGCTTTGAGCTGTAGCTATTTCCAATGCCAAGTGCCTTCAACTCTTTAGACCACTGTACACACAACTATATAATTAGGAAAAAAGCACACAGAGAACATCACATATCTATCTTTGTTGGAATGCACCACATGACTCTATCAAAATAGAAATTTAAAGATTTCTCTTGGTCTTGCAGAAGACCAGCAATTTAAAAATAAAAAAACAAACAAACTACCCTTATTAATTTGTTTTCTCTTCAGTTTTTACTTCTTATAATTGCAATGCCAATACTGAATAAAGTAAATAGAACCACACTAGATTTATATACAAAAGCAGGAATTATTTGAAAAGTAGTATATAACTTAAAGGCCCAAAAGACCTTACGATAATCACTAAGAATATCCAACGCTTACTTCAGTGGAAGCAGTAAGTAAAACACATACTTGGTTTCATAAGGTTAAGGATCAAGAAATATAAGCACAAGATAAGCAAGCTATTTTTACACCAGTAATTAAAACACCATCATTTCCTAAATACCTAGGGCTCAACATTGCAATCTTCTAACATTTTTAAAAAATCACTATGTCATATGTACTCTGTGCACAGGCTTTTTCTTTCTTAAATAAAAAGTAAATTGGGGGTTGAGGATTTTAACGATTTGCCTACTTAACTTCGGCAACATGGTTTGATTTCAGAGCCTGCATAGCACATTTATCTAATACCTTGGACCTAACTTCTATCTGCTGAATTGCAGTGAACCCCGTCACGTAATAATCAAAATAAATCAAAGCTACTAAAATAAAGCTGCTAAAATAAATCAAAGCTGCTAAAAATGTGTTCCAAAAATGTTGATTTGCCAGCAACCTCAAGGAGAATTCCTACAGATGTATGTACCTGCTGACTATAATAATAATGCTGATTCACAGAGCAAAAAATAAAGAGAATACATCAGTGTTGACTTCTGCAGCATTAGAAATGCAGTAACATTAGGTATGAACACCTTTCAACGTGCATATGAAAACTCCATTATCATTAATGCAACCTGTGCTCATGCATGAAAAAGATGAAATCATTTTAATAGGCACATACTGAGGCAGGACAAAAACAGAAGGTAAAATTACTTTCCAGTACAGGGACTGCAAACAACAGATTTTTTTAAAAAGCCCTTGATGGTGTCTTTTCCAGCATTTCCAACCCTCCACACTCAGGTAAGTCTCCAGAAATTTACTGTGTTCTGATTCTGAATATGGGACAGATCAGATGTTGCAGTCTCTCGACATATCTTAAACCATCTGCTTTCCAAGTCTTCACCTCCAAAATGGTTATTGTACATAATACCTTCTCAAGTACACTTTCTTTAAACTTCTTTCCTGAATTACGTAAAATGTATATGTATATAAATATTAATTTAATGAAAATCACACTGGATATAGTGAAACACTATTAAGGTAAAGACATTTATAGAAATGTAAAATTACTGATGTTTAAGTAACCTCATGAAATTCACTAAGGCCAAGTGCAAGGCACTACAGCTGGGTCGGGGCAATCCCAAGCACAAATACAGTCACAGGTTGCCCAGACAAGCTGTGGATGTCCCATCCCTGGCAGTCTTCAAGACTGGATGGGGCTTTGAGCAACCTGCTCTAGTGGGAAGTGTCCCTGCCCATGGCAGGGGGGCTGGAACTAGATAATCTTTAAGGTTCCTTCCAACCCAAACCATTCTGTGATTCTAAGTATTAATTCGTTTAATAGAACAAATTATCTCTTTTTTTTCCTCAGTACAACTTGAGATGTTGCAATGCTTTTTAGTCTAATATACAGCATATGAGTTACAGGAAAATCCAAGTTTTATTGTCTGCTCTTATTCCTACTTTCTTGTTAAGGCTGATACACCATATGTCAAGCCATCCATTCCTTTCCTGCAAATTTAAGGGTTCCTCACTTTTTCAGCTTGTAAACACAAGACAAGTTCTCCAGTCAATGGATTCAGTTACCATTAAAATATGCATACCACTTGTTCCCATTAATTGCAGAAACTCCTTCTTAGCCTTCTTCTAACTTACTAAATATTGTAAACAGTGGTTATCCTTAGTTCCTATATTATCTGAATAAACAGAATCCAAAGTATAGCACATCCTATGTGTCCACATTTTCTTCCAATGAAAACATGCCAGAATGCATATGAGATACCATATGCCACACTGCATAGCATTTGACCATGGTTTCCTTCGGACTTCATGTATCCCATGCAATCCAGCAACACAGTATTTTTGGTGTGATTTCAATTCAAAGTACTCATTAAAAAAAAAAAAGGTTTATTTATAAACAGTCAGTATAATTTTTTAAAACATTAAGCCAAAATTGTGTGTGGTATTGCATTGGGCAGAAATAAAAAGTTTGTGGCAATCTAATTATGTTCCTAACAATATAAATATCCATATATAATTTTGTAAGCAGATTTAATCAATCTTTGAAAAAGAAAGGCCACAAAACTATTTTGAGAAGCATGGTATGAAAAATTAACATGACCATATGCAAGAACTTTGGTGACACTAAATAAAAACAGGAGAGAAATTTCAATTATACATTGTATGACTAGGATTACCAATAGACTTAGGACCATAGATCAGCAAAATTTATATGGCCATAAGACCTAAATTTACATGTTTACAGATGTGTATGTATATGCTTTCAAAAATCTGTTGTGAATGTATTTAGATAACCTAGAAACCAAACAGCCTACCCACACATGTACTCCAGGACCTCCCAACACCACTCATTGTCCCCATGGCAAATTTCCCACCACCACCACCCCAGACCCAGTCTGAAACTCTCTTTTTTCAATTTACACCCATTGCCTTTTGTCCCTCGATGTGCTGCTGTGAAGAGTCTGGTATTAAGGAGAACATTAAATTGGCACAATTACAAAAAAAAAAATCTTCAATTTTCATCTCAATCTAGATTAAAAAAGGCTGCAAAAATATTACTTGTCATGCTTTTTTAAGAAAGGCTTTTTTCATATTTTTTAACAGCAGATTTGTCAAGCTGGTATGCAGACTAGTAAAACAGAATAAGAACAATAGAATGATAACAAAACGGGTGTCAAAGAAAGGAATACTTCTACAAATGAGGAAAAATGTATATAGCTGTCAGTCACATTTAATTATTCTTAATAACAGGAGTTGATGCAGTTAAGAAACTTTAAATCACTCCTTTTCACAATTTCAGGCTTGCAGCTTTCTGGAACTCAGATTTCCTTTTCTTCTTCTCTCCCAAGACACTAAGGAGATCAATTGTCAGTACCATAACTCTTCAGTGAGTCCAAGGGTATGTTTACATTTTGATACTGTATTTAATCTGCTGTACTCAAAGTAGAATAAACAAAAAGAATTGTATGTTGATGTGAGTTTCTATATCGTTATTTTCTAACGATTTTCTAATGCATGCTAGAATTTTTTTTATTTCCTGTTTATTTGCTCTGGAAAAATGATAAGCCTTGCTGCTGTGGTTTAACCCCAGTCGGCAACTAAACACTGGCACAGACGCTCACTCACTCCCCCCCCGCCCCATGGGATGGAGGAGAGAATCAGAAGAGTAAAAGTGAAAAAACTTGTGGGTTGAGATAAGAACAGTTTAATAGGCAGAGCAAAAGCCGCATGCACAAGCAAAGCAAAACAAGGAATTCATTCCCAGCTCCCCATCACAAGGGGCTCTAAGGTCTTCCCAGAGCCTTCTCCAGGCTGAACAACCCCAACTCTCTCAGCCTGTCCTCACAGCAGAGGTGCTCCAGCCCTCTCATCATCTTTGTGGCCTCCTCTGGACCCGCTCCAACAGCTCCATGTCCTTCTTATGTTGGAGGCTGGATGCAGCACTGCAGGTAAGGTCTCAGCAGAGTGGAGCAGAGCAGCAGAATCCCCTCCCTCGACCTGCTGGCCACACTGCTGGCATGGTGGCTTTCTGGGCTGCAGGCACACATTGCCAGCCCTTCTCCACCCAGCCTATAGTTGTGCTTGGGATTGCTCCAACCCACATGGTGTACCTTGCACTTGGCCTTGTTGAACTTCATGAGGTTCGCATGGGCCCACCTCTCATGCCTGTCCAGGTCCCTCTGGATGACATCCCTTCCCTCCAGAGTGTCAACTGTACCACACAGCTTGGTGTCGTCAGCAAACTTGCTGAGCGTGCACTGAATCCCAACATCCATGTCACCAACAAAGATGTTAAACAGCACTGGTCCCAGTACTGATCCCTGAGGAATGCCACTCGTCACTGCTCACCACCTGGACACCGAGCCATTGACCACGACTCTTTGAGTGCAGCTATCCAGACAATTCCCTATCCACCTAATGGTTGATTCATCAAATTAGTCTCTCCAATTTAGAGACAATGATGTCATGCGGGACAGTGTCAAATACTTCGCACAAGTCCATGTGGTCAGTTGCTCTTCCCTTATCCACCAATGCTGTAACCCCATCATCAAAGGCCACCAAATTTGCCAGGCATGATTTGCACTTAGTGAAGCCATGTTGGCTGTCACCAATCACCTTATTTTCCATGTACCTTAGCAGAGTTTCCAGAAGGATCTGCTCCATGATCCTTGCCAGGCAGAGGTGAGCCTGACTGGCCTGTAGTTCCCCAGGTCTTCCTTTTTTTCATTCTTAAAAATGCGGATTATGTTTCCCCTTTTCTATTCAGTGGGAACTTCACTGGACTGCCATGACTTCTCAAATATGATGGATACAGGCTTAGCAACTATCCCCAACTATCTTTGGGTCTAGGTGTACCTCACACAGAGAGACTAAATCAACGGATGAAACATCTCCAAGGATGACGCTTCTGTGAAATCTACAGTAGCCCTTGTAACAAGTAGATAATTATTTAACAAAATATGAGTATTAAATATTGCGGGAGTAATGTCACAAATATCACATACTCAGAGACTACAGAAGTGTGACACATTAGTAACCAGAGTATGAAATCTTCTTATAATAATGCTCCCTGCAGCATCTGCAATCCATTAGTGACAAATGATGGTAAGTGAAACACAAGCTGTAGGAAAAAGAACTATTACAGCATGGGAATTAGCTAAAAGAGGACTGGAATAATCTACCAGTAATATTACTCTCTATTTCAATTCCAGTTCCTGGAAAGGTAGTGAGAATTAAGATCTCTTGGGGTGATGGTGGTGGGAATGTACTAGCAAGTATCAGAAGAAAAAAAAAAAAGTAGTTTTTATATATTTCCATATGCTTACAGACACACACACAAAACTGCATGGGCAAATACAGAACAGTGGCATGATTTTGGAATGGTCTTTCAAAAAAGTCATCCTAAATGGTGAGTGCTGATAAAAACCATACCATTCCACCATATTCAAAATATTGCAAAAATCAGTCATAGGCTAAAGAATTTTCAAAACAGTTAAATTAGCTATTTATTTGCAGATACGCAAACTGACTCTTCAGCATGCAGTTATCACTAGAATTCAGGGAGCATTCTCTCAAAGACTGTATTGCTATGAACACAAGTACCACCAAGACTGCCTAATCACAAGCAAAAGATCCGTATACTGCAAAACAAATACAGGCACGTCAACAGCAACGAAAAAAGCAACAACTCAGGCACAGTTTTGAGTTATTTTCTAAAAAGACTCAGTATGTTCCAGACTAACAAACACTGCATCATAGCTTAGTCTCCTTCATTTACCCACTGTGAACCTAAAACTAATCTAATTCTAATTGCCATGGAAACAGGAGCAGAGAAACAAAATCCCTTGGTGCCCCACAAGAACAGGACAGTAAAATTACCTATACATTGACACGTAGTAACAACATGATACTTTCATCTCATTTTAAGCTCTAGGGTGAACCTTTTTTTCATTTTGTCTTTGTTTTCCTGTGAAATATGCTCCATACCCACCAGAAATCTGTTTGTTTCACAACAGTAGTTTGTTTAGGGAAGTGACCAACAATTATTACAAAATTACAGTATACCCTTCTAAATATTTTTGTTAAAAAGCATTAATCTAAAAGATATTTCTTCCTTTGACATACAGAGGAAAAAAAAAGGTCTGTTGGAGGACCTGCACATCAGAATAATATATTTTCCAATTATGAAAAAAAAATATTTGTTACTCTCCCAAGTGTTTCAGATCTGTTATGCTCAACTTCACTACAATATGCAAACTGCATTAAAAGCAATGAACAGGAATTTAGATAAGATATTAAGTATAGAGCTGATATGTCAGTGCCTCCCAATACAGTCTTATTCTAATCTGGTTTTTATTAAACACATTCACAGAACACACTATTACATTATTTTATACATCCCATAATGTAATCCATGAGTATTAATAAGGCACACAGCCATTAGCATAAGTGTATTTAAACAGAAACGAAACTAAGCAGTTTGCAACAAATCCTCCATGCTTTCAAATGTATTAGATCATTTATGGATAAACTTGAAATAAACAGATGACTGAAGACCTAGCTCAACACATGCTGTTTCATAGATGAAATGGTTTAACTCAGAATAAGATCTATTGAGATACTCTAAGAGATCACCTAAGAAGCTTTTGTGGCAACTTCTGTTTTGGACATTTCTCTAAAATTAAAATGAGGCTCCCCGTAGAACCTGAGTAACTTCCTTCCTCTGGAATGACCTAGGAATGAATTAAAAGAACATTACTACTTTTGAGTAACACCACCAGCAACGCTACTGCATAACCAACAGCTGAGTGTTTCACAGTATTCAAAGTGAAAGCTAAAACAAGTAATTATTTTTTAAAATAACTGACTGAAGAAATTTGCTGGCCATACCTGCTATTCAACATCTCTGCAATAGCTCAGCTCGAGTCTGGGTAGCATATTGATCTTTTGAAGCAGGAAGTTTTACTGTGGCAGCAGTCAAAAGCTTAATTAAAATGCAGTGAACCAAAGAAATCAGTGAAATTAGAAGCAGTTTGTCCAATATGATAGATCTGTATACAGGTATTGTACACTCAAGTGTTAATGTTTTCTCATCTGAATATTTATTTTCTTGGTCTTTATGTCCAGTCCATACGATAGATTACAAAGACAATTTCTACGAGGGGAAAAAAACCTCCAAGCCTAAAAGTATACTGAATTTCCTTTCCAAAAATACTGGTATATTTTAAATTCTTTGCGATTTCATTATCGTCAAATTTCTTCAAGGGCCAAGAATGTGAAAACTTTATCGTAACTGCAGTAACAAAAGATTCCATGATTTTTCCATTACCAAGGCAAAGATATTACCCAGCTATGAGGACTTCACTTCCAGAATGTTCATTTTATGTTTCATTTACAAAAAAAAAATAAAATATTATATCCATCATGTTGCTGTGACAAAGAAAAATACTGTGATAAATTTCTTTAGACATTTCCTAATCTGTTTTCATACCGATTTTGACTTGTATCATTGACTCAGTACACAATATTATTCTAGAAATGTTGTCTTCCAGTAGCGTCAGGAAATCACTAACCAGATTTTTGCTGCCAGGCTCTTCCAATAATTATACTTATGAAGACTAAGATTGCTTTAGATAAGTGAAATGAGACGATGGCTCTTTCAATTACTGACACAATTTCTCAGGGGATGAAAGCTGAGGTGCATTCTAAAGTGATCTAAACACCAAGAATAACAGTATTTTCTTTGCCTCAAACTCAGGCGACCTTCCAAATGCAGATAAAATGCAGTGTTTCTGCGTGTCACTAATACACAGTAAGCTCCAGGCCTCCAGCTTCCATTCAGAGCTACATTCCTAACTGCACTGCCGCAAAGGCACATGGAGAAAGGTTAATCAAAAAGTAATAAACCTCATACGCTAATGAGCATGATTAGTGATTCGCCTCAGGGCCATGCTATCAGATAAAAAAAGTTAAGGATGCACAGACCGAGGCTAGAGGTAGAAAGGGACAGAGCAAATATTAAACGGTCATAACAGACCTACACTCTCTCCATCCTTAGCCTGCTGACTTTTGTCACACTCTTGGTGAAAGCCATCTACGCAACCGCATTTATCAGCTTTCCTAAAACACCCTTCCCAGGCATCTATAACCACGACAGACCGCCAGTCACCATGTCCAAAACAGTACTTAAGAGACAAAAGACAAATGAGTTTGTATAAGCACAGGTTTAGTCTCAGGATGGATAGATTCCTTCCGAACACCCTGACAACCCAATGGTTCTAAAGATGAATCTCGTATCTCTGACATCATGTGTCCACCTGGTAATTTTTAAAGTTATTTTTCCTCAACAGATCCCAACAGTCACTATTGTATAAAGTATATCCAAGGTAATTTATTACTACTAATTAGCAGAATGAGAATATCTGAAGCCTAGAGTGCTTCCCTTGTTTGGACTTAAAATTTCTGTTCTTAGAAAAACAATTGGTATAAATACTACTTAAAAAAATTACATATTAACAGCAAGAATATCAGAAACTCAACTAACATGCAACTCAATGTTAAGCTGTTAAACGAACACAGTAAGGCAAGGAAAGCTGTAAATGGCAGGTAGTAAGAACACTAGTAAGACTGATTCCAAAGACTGATCCAAAATCATCAAGTTTAAGTGATACTTACAGCTTCTTTCCTGACAAGATAATAGAGAATCAACTGCAACTTAATAAGATTGAAAGATACAAATGCACATACTTTCCCTGAAGCCACGTAAAATTTGTTTTGTTTTGTTTTTTAAATATTACCAACCTCCCTGCACCTTACTAGCTGAATGGCTAGTACAAACCACCAATCATCTCTGACCTTCAGAAGAACTCTGTCCCGTGTCAAAAAAATTGATACAATAATTTCATTTTTGTCTCTCTGGAGCTACAGTGCAGTAACTCTACCTGGAAACCTACTAAAGTAATACATTTCCTTTTAGTCACTATGGCTTCTGTTATAAATGGTTACATTTCCCAAGGATAAATTCGAAGCTCACAGGACACGTCAAACCAACTGTTTCAGAGCCTGATGCTCATTATTTACTAACAGTGCAGGCAGTAAGTCTCCAGCTCTCACCTTGCTATCCTGCTTAATGTCTCTCAACTGCCACCTGAAGAGAGTATTTAAAACCCTACACCCATCTATCCCTTGGCTTCACTGCTGAGATGTTTCCCACTCGTGTCAATTGTTACATTGCCTTTTTTTTTTTTTGTAAAACACGTGGACACCTGCTTCAAACTCAACTTCATACATTTTACATCTTCACGGGGTTATGGAATCTAGTAACTACAGATATGGATTATAAACAAAACTCAAATGTTTCTCAATCCTGTTACCTGTTGTCATGCATTCTCATGACAACAAAACATTTTATACCATTTTAAGGCTGCCACTAGTCATACACAATTGAGAAAGGTTGTATTATAACCCTTGCTTTCTAGAGTAGTTTTAGAAAACGCAGTAAAATTATTCTCATCTCCCATTAATTGGTTCAAGATCAAAACCTAAATCTTCTTTCAATTTGGTTTTACCTCAAAATACTCTTAAGACTGCAAGATGCCTAGCTCCTCCTCTATTTAGCAGTTTCCTTTTCAACTCCATAGAACTCTATATAACTCCCACCTGCAGTATTATTTCATCCTCATTTTCAAAGAGGCCTCACAGAAAATAGTTTTTCATTTTTCTTTTCTACTTTTTCTTCCTCCCTTTTCTGCACATGCACATGTACAAACATGTGGATAAAAGCCAGAAACGCAATATACTCCCTGTACTCCACTGCTATAACTTTAAAAAATTGTTATAATGAGCTATATATTTCAAATAGATGAACATATTTACATGTTTATAATATATGTACAGACATATAACCAATATAATAAATTTTTATCCATAAACTTTACAAGAGAAAGTTATTAACAAAAGCTCTATATTTAAGGAAGACAATCATACATGGGTACTCAAGCACAACCACTTAAATGCCTAGCTTCTTCCAAATTATCTAATCAAGAAGGATGAGAAGGGTTAAGTTTAGCTACTCTAAATGAGTCGTATATATTTAACAAAGTTTTGTGTGACTGGTCAATCTTTTAAGCATTCCATTTTTCTGTCCATCCCCTGCCCCGTTACTGTAATTAAGACTTCTCCTGTGTACAGGACATCCAACATGCCAAGTTGTGAGGCGAATCCATATTGCAGACTCTTGTCACAAAACAACTAAGGCAAAGACCACAAAAAGCTTCTGACCTCTAACAGACTGAACACACACTTGCACTGCTGACAGTGTAATTTATTTCAGAAATTATTAAAACAAACTCAGCTTAAGGCTTTGTCCCATCTGACACTTTCATCTCTTATTAAGCACCACAGCACAATAAATAATATGCACGTTTTTAGCTCATCTATCTGCAGCATATTATATTATTTATTATTTAATTGTTTCCCTGAAGGCACAGCTAATGCAATTTCAATTAAAATTGCATGGAACAAAAACACGAGTTTACCATTTCAAAACATTTTATACTAAAAATAGCATTTGACCCAATACCATACAGTGTATGGCTTCTTTAAAATAAAAGAAATCAACTAAAACTTGCATTTAGTTACAGCTACAAGAGCATTCTGTAGAAACAGTTGAAACATCACAGGCTATTACAGTGGGATATTCCTTCAACATTATTCTAAAGGCCACAGCATGATGAGGAGTATCAGGTATGTTTTTCCATGCAAGTGTCCTTGGTTTCCCCAAGATTTTTTTATTCTTAACTCAAAAACAGCATACTAATGTGTTCTTTTTCTCCTTTCTTTTTTTTTTTTAATTAAACTGCAGAATCCACCAGTAATCCAAGTCATTCTGGATTTTTGTTGAATTTTTGCACACGGTACTAGAAAAATATCCAGTATATCAATCCATACTGTGTTAAGCCAGAATACCTCTTTCCTACAGACTCCAACAGCAAGTTTCACGTTACCTCACCAATATGAGATGCGCTCAGCACTGATACAATGCTGAAACACATTGGTTTGATTGGGTACTTCTACACTATGACTAGAGGGTGATTCTTAACACCTACCCCACAAAAGCAAATCCTATTTCAAGCAGTTCTCTGCTGAGACAAGATCAGGAAAGGCTTCCCCCCACCCCCCAGGTCCTCTCCAGCCTGGGTGCCACAGAATGGCAATCTTGGTGCCATCAGCAGCTGTACGACATTTCAGCCAGGTCCCTGCTCAGGATGCTCAGGGGCCTGAACTCCTGACACTTAGAGCCTTCAGCAGCAAACTGTATGAATAAAATCATGTTGATACACAGCCAAAATAGACTGAACAAAGAATGGAATGCATTTAGAATAATTTAGAGCATTAGCTCTATTCTTAATTATAATAATTCTCTTTAATTATTATTGAAGACTTAAAATATATTATTTTAGACATGCTGCATATGAGGCATAAGATGCCTGTTGTGTGACAACCCTTGAAACCGACTTTCATAAAGATCTATTTCTAACTGGTTTGGAAAGGAACAGCAAAGGACTTGGCTAAGTAGAAAACAGGGTATCACTCCAGCAAGACAAACCATGCCTGAATTTCTACAACGCAGCCACAAGAAAGTGAGTTTTCAATGACATCCCATTGTGTAATGAAAGCCATCAAGCTCACAGAAGAGAGGCACGTTATTGAAATGACGTAGCTAACAGAGTGGAGTCATTCTCGCATCATGGGTTTACAGCTTAAGACTGCAGCTCTACTTCACAAAATCATAGTTGTTTTCTAGTGAAATCTGACATATGACATGCCTCCAAAATTCAAGCCAAACATTAAGCAAGAATTAAAAAACAACAACAAAACCTCCCTTAATTGAAGTCTAATTCTGATACATAGGCTTCTTAAGCTGTCAGCAGCCAATAAATTTGGGGAGCATGTGACACACTATTTCAATGATTTTAATGCAATAGATTATTTGAGCAATACTAGTCCAAACAACAGTGGTTACAAAGCCAAGCTGGATCATGACATTAAAACTTTTTCCATCTTGATTTTGGAAATAAATCAAGAATACAACACCAATCTTCATACGAGACCTCACCTCACACAGACACACTTGCTAGATCTTTTAGTCTACCTTAAGTATTATTTTATCTTCTAGAGGTTCATGCTATTTTATGCTTCCAAAGAAGACTGAATGAGAAGGATCTCAAGTGCACTTCTGGGCTAGCCAAAAAAACCAGAGTCTAAAATTAACTCAAATTTAGATGCAAATGCTAAGACTGCTCAGTCTTTCATTAAATATTCACAGCTTTGCACTGCTATCTGAATGTCAGTACTCTCTCAAGTTGATTTAGACTCCTTGGCATACTCGCAGCTACACAGGTTAATGCCGCAAATGGCCATTCAGCCACAACTCACTCTCACATACCCTAGAGAAACCCCTTCTCCACTGAAAGGGTCCCAGGAGTCCAAAGGCTTATTCCAACCTGACTCTTAAGGGCAGGACTTCTATTAAATATAATGGGCACTTTGTGTCAAGATTAAGAGGAAAAATATCTTGTACTCTTAGAGGAGTAGTTACGCATTTTTACGTTACTGCTAGATTCAAACACTCTATTCCAAAAATTTATTCCCAGGGGTTACACAAAATCACTCTACATCAAAAGAAATTCAGACCTGCAGAAACTGCATCATTAATGGGCAAATAAAAGCTACATTATACAAGATACATCTGTATTGTCACAGACAGAGAAGTAAAAATCCAGAAAAAGTGATTCACGTTGCAATATTAAGCATCCCTACTTAACAAATATTACAGATTAACTAGCATTATGTATGACCTTTAGTGGTGGATCCACCACTGTGACCAAAAATTATAGTTTAAATGAATTTCACACAGTACAGCCATTCACATATGGGCATTAGGCTGAGCAGCATTAGATTCTCACTGTAATAAAAAACGCTTTCATCCAGCTTAGTTAAGCTGTGCAAATGAAGTCTTGTGCATCTTATTTACAACTTACATTTTATTTACGAGGGAAATGTATTCTTCCAGAGAAAGAAAATTCTTATTGTGTACATGCCATGATCACAATGAAATCTAGAGAGCTCCAACAATTCTGTCCCTTCCCCACCCCTTATATAAACACTTCTCTTTCTGTCTTACTGAAACAACATCTGTATCGCCATACTACTATGTTCAGAGAAAATGGGAACAGAACTGATTTAGGTTAGGGCCAGATTAAGATGTCTTCACCTACTTTTTTTTTTTTTTTTCAGTTCCCTGTTCTAGTAACATGACTTGTTGAACTCTCTTGAGAACTGAGTGGCAGAAACTTTAAAAACACCTTCTTAAGTACCTCCTGAGAAATTACATTGTTTTCATATAATATAATATTAAATGGATTAAGCTCAAATGTGACCATTTTCCAACTTCATCACACACTGTCAAATGCCTTCATTTTAATAAATTTCACAGGGTGAGCGGCAAAGCAAACTGGCAAGACCTTTTTGGTTTGTTCTACTCATCAGCAAAAAACTCACAAAGAAGCTTTGAAATTACCATCCCAGTAAGATTCCCACACTCTCGACGTTTGAGTTACTGCAGCCTGGCTGACCACAGACTCAACAAGAGAGTAAGTAACATACTGACTTCCATAAAAGAAGCTATGTCCCTGCTTTAGTTGTCTGCAACTATTTTATTCATTAAGACAGGATAAACTGAAAACAAGACAAGCAGACTAATACTTACTTGCAAGTGATTTAGGACTATCATATTTTACACATACTGACACAGAGCCTAAAAAAAAGAATCAACCAAGGCACACAACTCTGAGAATTTTAACTTGTACTTCAAAGTAACTTTGGCATTAGTCTCCATCTAAATAAGATGGTTTTGAAAATTAGCTCTCAAAATCCAAACCAGAATGGAACAGTATTCCAGGAGATAAAGTGTCATCTGTCATTGTGCTTCATTTTACTAAGATTAAGCTTATAGTAGAATGGGCCGGTAATGTAATGTAGTATCTGTTTCTAGAGTTATCTTCCCATGTTAACTGTCCAGAGCTACCATCTGAGAAGCGCAAGTTTTATTTTTAAGCTGCAGAATGCTGCAAGAGATGGACCTCTTCAAATGCTGCTCCAGCCAGCAGCTTTTCTTTGTACACATCGATAAAGTTACAGGAAAACAATGACAGCAATGGTTGTCCTGACATAAAGCCTTCAGGTATCCAAAGCACTTAACAGAGAAAACTGTCTTTCTAGCAATATCAAACAGTCTGAGGACCATGCTGAAGCTTGCTGATTAACTGATAAGTGAAATTCAGGAGTAGAGCTAATCTCAAACACCTAGCTGGCAGCTAATGTGAAGAAAATCAGCTTCAGGTCTCAAATGCTGTCAAGGAAGATTCTCTCAAGTTATTGCTATTGATTTGTAGCAACATGATAACCTGTGTGTGGTGCTTCAACGAGTCTTTGTTTAGGGTGTGTATCAGATACTGGGATCTTAACTAGGAAAAGATTCTCTAAAGGATAATTTGTAACATAAATTATACCCTGTCTTGTATCACAGAAAATACAAAATGGCAAAAAACAAAGACAACACAACTGTGGCATTCAACTGCTTTTTTGAAAGGAGAAAAAAAATAATAAAATCAATGCAAGTATCAAAGAAGCTGGCAGAAAGGACCAGGAGGGTGGTGAAAATAGTACAGCAATAAAAAGAATAACTCCATGAACAACACAAAAATAAAATGTCGTTGAAAAATGGGAAAGCCACACTAATAGAAATTACAGTGTTATGCGAATAGTCTGCTATTTCTTTTCCACTCCTAGATTCAGGAAAATCGCTAAGTGCAGCTGCTAAAAAGCATCTAGAATACTACCGATTCTTGTTAGACAAAAAGTCAAAGAAAAGATTCAAAGCTTACTAAACAGAATGCAAGTTTCCCATAGCTTTTATTTCAGAAAGTTTTTCCATATATAGACAGCTAACAGATCCCAGCTCAAAACAGACTTCATACATCTGAGATAGCACACACACGCAATCTAGACTAGAAATCTAGAGCTGAAAATCTCCTTCTCTCCTCCCACCCACAAACCCTAGCATAAGATGATACTGGCCAGTCTCCTTAAAACTCATGTGCACAGACATGCATGTACAAGAACTTTGCACACTGTAGGTATATGTGCAGTATGTATCTATACAGCTGACATTACTAGATGGCTACAGGTTCGACATTAATGAGACGCAGCCACACAGTTATAGACCGCACAGGCATCAGAAATGAAAATTAAGTGTATGCAACCAGTAGATCCTGGCTTTTCTTTACCCTTCTCCTTCATCTACTTGTTGCTTCAGGCAGTTCAAAGGAAGATATGAATGCAAACAACTGGGCGGACCATGAGAAGGGAAAAATTAGAATAAATTAAGCATGAACAATAAAAATAATCCTTCCTGCAGTATATACATACAGAGCACACAACCATTTCAACCTTCCTAGTATTTTGTTACCAACAAACAACGGCAAAAGCACAGAGCTGCACCCAAATGCCTATGCATTTTGCACTTTCAGAATAACTTATGGGTATTGCTCCTTAGGACTTACAGTAAAATCATGGTTCTCCAAACTTAAGAACTGCCTTTACAGCAATCGATTTAATCAATTTACTGAAGTCAATCAAAGCAGTGTTAATATTATTTCTATGTAGCTATACATAGCCACCAGCTGCAGGGTGGTGATGCAATATGGATTTTCCTGGGACTTACCATTTTTCTTGGTATTACCTGAAGCAGCATACACTTTCTGTCACACTACACAGATGCAGATACAAAGCAGCACATTCCTGCCACAGAATGGGGTTCAGCTGTCACTGAACACAGCAGAAAAGGAAAAGAAAGTGTGGGAGGTCTACCCAACACACAAAACTAAATTCCTGCATCTCCCATACTGTCAGAAGTGATAGGCTCCTCTAAAGGATGCAGCTGTATTAGGACCCTCCTTAGAACTAATCTCTGGAGGCACCTACTGCTATCCACCGACTGCACTTGGAACCTAAGGGAATTAGCCTTCTAACTTAGGTAAGTTGGGCAGCATAAACACCTTTTCTCCAGCTCCTCTTTCCACAGTACATCAAATAACATGGGTTTTGTTATTCCATGACCTAGCAAGGAAGCACTCATTTTATTGAGACGCAGCCACAACACTTCTAGAGGAAATTACACTAAGGCCCTCATTTGTATACCCGGTCTAAGAGATGTTTCACAGCATGTACTGGAGCAGGGAAACAAATGGCTGAGCAGGAAAAGCTCAGCAATTCAATTCATCATAATGGTCTCCAAGGGAAATGTAAACGTATGAGAAGAAAAAACTAATAGCAAGTTTTAAGCTGGCTGTTAAATTATTTCTCAGGAAGACTGAACTGCAGGTATACTAAAAATTCTAGTTAAGCAGATGTTGTTTATCACAATAGTTAGGAGCTCTTAAAATTATTTATTTAATCAATGCTATGTTATGAGATGGCTTTTATAAGAATTTGATGTAATTTAAAAAAATAATAAACAGCAAAATCTAAAAGTACAGATAATTACTAAACTTGGAAGTCCAGCTGTTACCAAGGGCCACAATGTTGTCTCTTAGGACAATTTCTACAGAAGCTGTGGGATATAAATTGTACTTTTACTCTCCATTTTTAAATCTAATTAATTCAAGAGAGACAATCAATGGATTTCACTGGAACTTTCCCAGTTTTTAAGAGGACAAACAAGTAAATAATTTATCACCTAGTAAGATAAAAAGGTCTTTTTTTACTAAACTGGATCCAAGTACTCTTAAGAAATCATTCACATATATACAGAATTTATTCTTAATATTTGTATAGCTGTTAGAAATGAACTTGTAAATTTTTAAAACAGAGAGATACTTCTTTGCATCTACAGAAACGGAAACTTAAAAGTGTGTGTAATGAACTTACACTTAACTATTTAATCCAATAAATACATCTGAATAGTTTGTTGCTGTTGGGAAACAGCACCATAGAACAGCAGAAAACTAACTACAAACCTTAGCTTTACTTATTGGTTACTTCAAAGTTGTATGCATTGTTACAAAACACATATGGCAAATTCGTAATTAGGAAAACAGCTGAAAATGGACTTCTTTGTATCACTATGCTTATAAAAACAAGCAGTGGATATTAACATCAAAGTAACTGTTACTTCTAATACATTCCACAATTTGGTATACCTTTCTCAAGTATTTATAATTTTTGCTAAATTTTCATGGAATCATTTTATGGCAATGTACATTTGAATACTCACCATTTATGTTTCGCCAAGAATGGCAATGGTATACTATTATTTTAGGAAAGTCTTGCTCAGCGTGCAAATACAAAAGAAAGATTATTTACTTGGGTAACAGATAACCGCAATGATTCACTCTGGCTATCAGTTTCTTTAATTTCATAATAAAATTAAAATCTTTTATAATAAATTACAGAATAACAGATCCTCAAAGGAACTTGCTATTATAAAACTGAAAGGGATGAATGCCTTTGGTTTTTTCTGTGTCCCTTTCCCTGTCCATGAATCACGTAACATTGAACTGATAAAAAGAATGACCTACAGACTCTCTACAAACTTCTGATACCTTTGAATTCACAATATTTTCTCACAGTGTAAAAAAATCCAGGCTTTAAAACCACTAACCTAACTACAAAAGAACTTCAACAAGACTCAATCTTAAGCATCAGCTGCAACAGAGCTACATTAAATAACGCTGTCAGATTTGCCTGGCACACAGGTTTAATCCTTCTGCTTCCCCACTCCCCCCAGAAGTCTGTTTTCATTTCAGAGATTACTTACCAGCAAACTTTATCATCAATAGTCAGGAATTTCTCTAATGACCTATTTTTTCTCCACAGGGAAAGGAACTTTTCAAAACTAAGAACGGGTGTTTTTTTTCCTCTAGGGAAACTCCTTTCAACTTTTCTTAATACCAAAACAAAAATAAAGTGTATTCTGTTTATCTGATATACTTCAGTGACAGCTCCTAGTATGAATTAGCTTTCCATGCTTTCAGTCTGGCTTTCAATCTGAAGAGACTTTGCTGCACCGCCACCAAGGATGGAATAGAAGGGTGCACAGGGTGTACAGAACAACACACACCTCTTCATTTTTCTTTGCAATCACTTCTTAACTTTATTCTCTCTCATGCTGCTAAGGAACAAAAGCATAAATATTTCTCCCTTAAACTAAGTGCAGTATGATTTGATGTTGCAAAAACTTCTACACAAATATACAAACAAGTGAGGCTTCTGCTTTCTGCCAGGGTCTTTATCTCTTCAAGCACACAGAAGGAAAATTTCAGTGACATCATGAATGTAACTATCAAAATGTTATCTCACAAAGAGCTGAGCACAATTCATTAAAATAAAGGATTATTTCCTTAACTTTAGATTATTTCCTTTTATTTATTCTCATTTCAAAAGGAAAAGGAGAATACTTGAAACCTGAATGAGCCCTAACATATAGAAGTTCAGACTGCAGGAAAAACAACAGATATAACAGATGCAGTCATAAACATAATGTTCTGACTAAAAGATCCCTTTTTCTTGTTTCAGCCTCAAAATACAAGCCAAGTAACATTAAATCACAGAATATTTTAATAAAATTCTCTTCTGAGTCTTCATTCTATAGTCTTATAATGAGTATTCATTAATATTTGTTCACAAATTTAAAGGAGACTTCCTGAAAAAAAGTGAAGGGGATCCTTTTAGCAGACAAATTCAGTAATTTAGAAATATTGATCCCTAGAATCCCTCAAATCTGTATCAACTACTACAAAAATATCCAAGTCAGTCCCCAAATCACAATATTTCATTGTGTTTTTCAGTAAGAATTAGCAATATCATTTAATTTGATTTAGAAATTCATTATTTATAATAGACTATCCAACTACAGACAGTCCCCCAGCCATCTGTGATTTCTATTTAATTCTACAAGGAAACAAAGCAAATCTGCAGCCATCAATATGTCCAAGAAAGATTACCACATGTACATCACAGCTGCTTAAAATTATCTTATGAATTTTTGCAAAATTCCCATTTCAGTTATCACACAAAGAAAAAGAATGGGTTTATTTATTTTATGTAAGCTTTAACAATCTTTTGTTTAATTGTAGTCTCAACTGAATGAATCTTTGTCTCTAGGGAACACAAGCGAGAACAGTAGGTAAAAAGTGAACTCATCCACAACCACAATATTCTTTTCATACTGAAGGTAAACACCAAAACAAGGAAGGTAACTAATACTTCTAGGGAAAATATTTCTACACCAAAAGAAAAAAAAAAATCATGACCAAATCTAAAATTAGAAGAATTTAGAAGTAAGAGGAATCTCTGAGCTTGGGTCAGTAAAATGAAGTTCTTCATCACATCAAAAACTTTTTGCTGAATTTATGCCACATTACATATGACTAATTTTATATTCCCTTCCCATTAAAAAGGAAGCTGTACAATCTATAGAAAGGAGAGCAGAGATCCTAACAAACAGGAACTCGGCAACACCTAAGAGTCAGAAAAGAAGTCCCTTGTCCAATATATTACTCTGAGAGACTTTTCCTCTAAAACTCATCTTTATTTATACAGCATACTGACTAGGTCACAGCGAAATTATCTGGGTGCGAACAGAATGAAACATAACAACCGTAAAGCAATCTGTAAATCAATCTTTAAAAAGTGCTCCAGCTCTTATCTTTAGAAGAGTATAAAAACAAGACAGCACCAATAAATGAGCCTCAATACAGCACATGGGTGCACATGCATAATTTGGCATTTGTATTTAGTTTTTGCTAAATGCATTTTGCAGAGCTGACAAGTGCTAAATTGGCCTGAACGTAAGACAGTCCTGAATATCAAGTGACTCACTTTACAAGAACAAATAACCAAAACAAGAGTGAGATTGTGCCAAAGCACTACACCTGGAATATGTCAGTCTTGGTGAAACACCCTGATACAGCGGCGGTGGAACATTAACAAATTTGAAATTTCTCAACAGTGCACAGTCACTTTAAAAGACCCAACACATTCCCCACAGCAACCCAAACTCTTGCAGCCACTTGAGTCCCTGTTGAGAAGCTAAATCAGAGCTGGAGAGCATCTGCATGGATTTGGAGCCTTGTGATCCTAAACCAGTCCGGCAACCTCAGCACTTCTCAGTTGCAGGACTGAGACGCAAGATTAGCCCAGATAACGAGATCAGAATATCAAAGACCAAGCAAAATACACCTTTGCTGATTCTGGAGTCAAAGAGATCTTTAGAAGACACCTGGGACACACAGAAACAGGGAATTATAACTGAAATTCAATTTGCTCTCTAAGATGGCATGGACATAATCAATTAACCACAGCTTCTACTTCACAAAGTACTCCTTACAGAAGCAGCAAGAAAGAAACTGAATAGTAAAGAATTATGAGGGCTGTCAGGAACAAAAGACAACGATATCCAGCATTCAGTCAGTATTAATGTGGATCGTGAATCTTTTTCATTTTTGCAATTCTGTCAATAAATAATTCTAGTAAAAGAAAAATCAATTACTCTTTTTAAATGACACTACTTTTGTTTCCTGAGGTAGAAAAAAAAACCAAACCATCACGTTCTCGGCCATTTTTGCTTTTCAGTATATAAAGAAACTTTCATCTATATCTTCTCATCCCACTTTCTTCAGAATTTTCTTCCTACTCGCTGTAGAAGTGTTCCCAGACAGTACAGATGCTCCGTAACAATATGCAGCATAAAACCTTGGTTTAACCTTGCCCCGGCAAAAACAGTATCACATACCATAATGCCACATACTTTTCTTAATAGGGTTATGAGCAGTCAGACGATTAATGACTAAAGGCATCACTTAAACTATTGGAAGATCTAATGACATGGAGATAAAAAAAAAAAAGGAAACAGAATCAAAGAGAGAAAATACAAAGGAAAAAGCTGGAAAGCCTGGTTTTTTTAGCAAACAGTAGCTTTCCCAATTCTGAAATGCACGAATCTTTGTCACTTAAGTAGGTCACCTCACCTTCCCATGCTTTAGGCTCTCTGCAAATTAAGACAGCTCTTTGCTAATTCACTGTAATGCTGCAAAATTTAATGAACTTGCAATAAATTTTTGAAGTGTCTTGAGCACCTTATACCGTATGTCAGATTCTGCTTATAATACATTGTAATAAACAAGTTCTACTGTACTTCTTCAAAATAATTTGAGAAAAGACACGTCTATAGATTAACAACTCATCCCAGCTGCAGTTATCTAAACCTGTTCTTAATCTGTATCCTGACATCCCTCCTATGGTGACTGTGACAAAAGGTTGGTGGTGACAGATGGACCCTCACTCATGTTATAATGTGCTTTCATTACCTTCTCACAATGCTAATAATTGCTTCGAAGGACAGAAAGCTTCTTTAGCCATACACTGGTAAACAGAGCCAAACATGCGAGAAACACAGAGAAACATACTTCGTTTTTTCAGTCATTGTTTTTTAGCAAGACCTCAAAACCAACTTGTTCGAGAAATTCCAAGATAGCTTTATAAGAAACACTACTGTATTATTTATCATTTTGCAGATTACTTGCATCCAGAGCACAGTAAAACTGCAGGAGAGGCAGCAAAATTGCTACTTCTATTCATAACAAGAGGAAAAAGAGACAGTAACTCTCTTGTCTCTTCCCTCTGACCCACTAAACCTCCTACCCTACTTCCCATCTTAAGAGACATGGAAATCAGCAACAGTAGCAAAACAAAGCAAATTACCAGAACAGAAAGTATACCACATTGTCAATCAACAGCAGGGTTTGGTTTTATTGTTGGTAATGTTTTGTTTTTTAAACACAGAAAGAGTAAAAGCAGATAACTGCTTGAACTGGCAGTAGGCAGGGACTGGGGAAATAAAATATAAAAAACAGAGTGCCAGAGTAGTGAAGTCATAAAGCTTCAGTGGGAAAGTCAGAAAAATTCCATGAAACACAGACACAATTTAAAACCATCATTAAAACCAAAAGCAACGTTGTAACTATTCATACAAGTGTGGCCAAATGCATCAAATTTTTCTAGCAATGAGCAAAAAATAATAATCTACTTGAGATACAAAAATAACTGAAACAAAATTTAAAATATTCTGTTGCGTAACTGAAAATTTATCTCCTTTAAAGCTGGAAATCTGACATGAAAGCTAAGCTATGTCTTACGCAGACACATTCTGAAAACTTCAGAAAATACGTCTGAATGATCAGTGAACCCAGGGAGAAGCAGCAGAGATACAGCATGACAGAATGCATGATTCACAGAAGGGTAATTTGTTTATGTCAAGCAAGCGATGCAGACTGCAAAACTTTCTCATTGCTGTCCAACACTTATGCAAACCTAGTGAACCTTAGCACTGATGCCTGTCCAATTAACATCTTATTCATCTGTCTCCGCAAAGAAAAAAAAAAAAATCATAGAATGGTTTCAGTTGGAAGGGACCTTTAAAGATCATTTAGTTCCAATCCCCCTGCCATGGGCAGGGACACCTTCCGGTAGACCAGTTTGTTCAAAGCCCCGTCCAACCTGGCCTGGAACACCTCCAGGGATGGGGCATCCACAGCTCCTCTGGGCAACCTAGGCCAATGTCTCACCACCCTCACAGTAAAGAATTTCTTCCTCATATCTTATCTAAATTTCCCCTCTTTAAAATGGCTCCCCCTTGTCCCATTGCTACACTCCCTGATAAAGAGTCCCTCCCCATCTTTCCTGTAGGCCTCTTTAGGTACTGCAAGGGGCTATAAGGTCTCCCCGGAGCCTTCTCTTCTCCAGGCCGAACCACCCCAACTCTCTCAGCCTGTCCTTACAGTCACGGTGCTCCCACACCCTGGTTATCTTCATGGCCTCCTCTGGACCCACTCCAACAGGTCCGTGTCCTTCTTATTTTGGGGGCCCCAGAGCCAGACACAGTACTGCAGGTGGGGTCTCACCAGAGTACAGTAGAGGGGCAGAATCCCCTCCCTCAACCTGCTGGCCACACTGCTTGTGATGCAGCACAGGATATAGTTGGGTTTCTGGGTTGTGAGCACACATTGCTAGGTCATGTTGACCATCTCATCAAGCAACACGCCCTAATCCTTCTCAGGGCTGCTCTCAAGCCATTCTCCACCCAGCCTGTAGTTGTGCTTGGGATTGCCCCGGCTCACATGGAATACCTTGCACTTGGCCTTGTTGAACTTGTTCATGAGGTTTGCATGGGCCCACCTCTCATGCCTGTCCAGGTCCCTCTGGATGGCATCCCTTCCCTTCAGTGTGTCAGCTGCGCCACACAGCTCGTGTTGTCAGCAAACTTGCTGAGGGTGCACTCAATGCCACTGTCCGTGTCGCCAACAAAGATGTTAAACAGCACTGGTCCCAGTAGTGATCTCTGAGGAATGACACTCATCACTACATTGCTGCTCTTAAAACATAGACGTACTCTCTCACTACAACTCAAGATACAATAGAAGTTTACAATGGTTTGTTAGTCAGGTTATTACTAATAATATTATTCAATATAGTAAAGGGAATTCCAAAACTTTAATTTACATGTCAAAATGGTGAACCACTGTATATGCAAAGGTAAGAAGCCGGTTTTTTTCTTTAGCACGCTTTTGGGCATTCCACTAACTTCAGAGGCCATAAGTTTAGAAAATGGGTAGCTAAATGAAATCCCTAAAGTTAAACATAGTGAACATTCCCTGTCCCCTCCTGCCAACCTTTCTTAGCATTACGTTGCTACACCTGAATTTCCAAAGACACAATGCCAATCCTACAATGTTGACAATGGCTAAGAAAGATATCTTACCATGTCTTATATCTTACCTGTTTACTAGGTAACTATTTGAGACCTGTCATCAGCACAGGAGAATTCCTGCCACGCTTCAAAAAACAGTAAAGCACAAATTGTTCCAACATACACTGCTTACTAGTGTTTGTATGCAAAAGACTTCCTTTCCAAAACTATTGATTTGATACATCACAAGTGCAACATTTATCTTTAAGAGATATATCACAATTCATGTAATGCAGAAAAAGGAATTTACTTGTTAAAACATAATATATCGTGTACCTTGGTGAATCCAAATGTCGTATGCCTGTCTAAGCCTGTGTAAGTAACACAGAGCTCCAAAAGAAGGGCAACAAAAATAAACACAACTTGAATAATAAATAACAGGTTGTAGTAATTTTGTGCTGCTGTAATGCATGAGGAAGCAGGCTTGGAAATGTGAAGAACATGAAATTTCTACATACACTATGATACATGATTCCAGGTTTTTTTGTTTGTTTTTAACTCAAACAGCGTCTATAGTCTTGAATTATATAATGTATTTTTGAGACTTGAATGCAGTTCCAGTCTACAACAATCAATGTTGCACATTAACATGATCTACCTAAAATTTCAACCTCTTCAATGTAAAGAAACAGCTATCTGAATTTATTTACAAATGCTACTTTCCTGTACTTATGAAAACCAAACAAAATCTATTATGCTATGCCAGCTAATGTCAGATAAACGGCAATGAAGTTTTCTTCTTCAGTACAGATATAAAATCTTAACCAAGTATTTATTTTCTGCTCTGCTGGAATGCAAATACAGAATCTGGGGGTGTGGTGGTAGTGTCAGTGACTACAGACATTCAAATCTACAGGAAAATTCTCCAGAGACTAAAACTCATCATTACGAATGTAAAACATCTGCATTCTGGCACTAGCCCTGGACAAAGGTTGGGAAACACCATCTGAAATAAATGATTTATAGGCATCTTTAAAACCTATACTTCTTAAAACATTTTATCAGAAAAAAACATTGCACCTACAAGACAGGCACAGCACACAAATACAGAAATGAACAAAGAGTACTTAGGTAGTTGCTGTAAAACATTGTCTAACTTTTACCAACATTTCTCACTGTTATACTTACAGAACATTAATTTGTGAACAGACAGGCTTTTGCCAAGGTCACCTAGTTTCACATTATCTTCTGTATCCTCAGGTGGAACAACGTTAACAAGCTCCTACAGCATCACAAACTGAATTAAAACAAGTATTGAACAACAACGCACTAGGGAAACTATTTTTAAGTCTTTTTGTCATGGTGAAAACTGCCAGATGACAAAAAAATTCAAACTGCATTCCACTGAAGTTATATTTCCTGATGACAACAGGTTCTGCACTTAAAATACACAAGATATTAAACTGCAGTGTAAAACACCATTATATTGTACATTTGCAAAAATGAAATATCTTAATCCCTGAGGCTAGGTCTGCTCTGCCTAAAACCAAACTACACACAGAGCAAGAAACTTTAGCAACAATGAGAATGCTATTGTTTCATAGTATGAAAGCTTTTACAGGTAAAGATTGATAACAGTCATCAGAACATTGATTTTACTGAAGTTAACAATAACTTAACTCCAGCACACTCTAGACTTCAGCAATTCAGCAAAGAGATTGTCAAAGAAAATCACCATAACACGAATAGTGGATGTCAGGCTGGGATGGAGTTAATTTTCCTCACAGCAGCTGTATGGTGCTATGCTTTTGATTTGTGACTAAAATAGGGTTGGTAACACACCCGTGTTTTGGCTATTGCTGAGCAGTACTTACACAGCGTCAAGGCTTTCTCTTCTTCCCACTCTGGCAGAACACCCCCAGGGAGTAGGTGAGAAGCTGGGAGGGGGCACAAGCTGGACAGCTGACCCAGACTGATGAAAAGGTTATCCCATGCCATATAATCCCATGTTGGGCAATAAGAATTGACGCGGGGTAGCCACTGCTCAGAGCCTGGCTGGGCATTGGTCTACTTGTGGACTGTTGCAAGTGATTACCTTTGCATCACTTGCTGTGGTTTTTTTCCTTCCTCTTTCCTTCACTTATTAAACTATCTTTATCTTGATGCACAAGTTTTCTCACTTTTGCTTTTTCGATTCTCTTCCCATCCCACTGCAGGGGGACTGAGCAAGAGGCTGTGTGGTGCTTAGCTGCTGGCCAGGGTCACCGAATCACAGAATGGTAGGGGTTGGAAGGGACCTTTGGAGATCATCTAGTCCAACCCCCTGCCAGAGCAGGTTCAACCGGAGCAGGATGCACAGGAACACATCCACATGGGTTTTGAGTATCTCCAGAGACGGAGACTCCACCACCTCTCTGGGCAGCCTGTTCCGGTGCTCTGGCACCCTCAAAGTAAGGAAGTTTTTCCTCACACTGAGATGGAATTTCCTGTGTTCCAGTTTGTGCCTGTTGCCCCTTCTCCTGTCAACCGCAGTGTACGACCTGCTTCACATTCCTTTAAACAGCTCTCTGTTGCTTGGGCTCCAAGGACAATCTGCTCATACAGCTTCAAAGCTTATGAACTATAAATTTTTAAGACTACTCTGACATAATTATTATCAGAATGAGAATTGTATAAACTTGTTATAATCATGCAAACAATCTAAATTATGAACTAGAACATAGTAAGTAAACAACCTGACATGCACAGGAAGTGTTCACTATGAATAATCCCACAGAATAACACCAGAATTTGAAAACTAAGAAGAAAAGGAGAGCCACAAGAGTGGGTGGGGGAATGGGGACGGACACGACAGGATCTTATTTTATTAATTCAACAACAAAAAAAGTTTCTCAGGTCTTTCTAGATAAATATTTTACAAGCATTACTTAATCTTGAGGGACCTTTCTTCCCAGTTGTCATCACTGATTTTTTTCCACCAGCTGCTGCATCTTCCAATACGAACTATAGAGGATTCTTTAGCACTGAATTCTCCTTAATTATCAAGATAAATTCTGCAGAAAAAGCAAGTATGCAAATAACTAAAAAATATTGGTTACTTCTGAAGACCATTAAACATGCCTATTAAAGACATAAATTCCAGTTGCAGGATATGGGACAAAGCTATCTTCTTTGACCAAATGGCCCCAGACGTTACTTTGAAACACAGTTAGAGAGATGTACATAGTTGTGCATCTGAAAGCTACAGGACCACACCAATTATCTATCCTACTCTCCAACAGGATCAAAAAACATCAGCTTAGTAGATGTCAAATAACATTGTCCTGGTTTGAGGTAAAACAGAACCAATTTTCTGTTTTGTAATTTTACTTTTTAGCTGGGCCTCTTCTAACTGACTAAAGTCTGAAATTAACAGCATGTTGTTCAGAAACTGTTCGCTCTCAGAGTGATAAGACCTGATTATACCAAGGAATGGTATGCACAGAGGCTCTTGCTTATACTTATTGCTATAACAACCAAGGTCAGCTAACTTCGCTTTTTGCCCGTCAGAGGGTCAGAAGCGGAGAAGCGTAGAAGAGTCCCACCTGCAGGGAGGAGCGGACGGGACAGGTGACCCAAAACTGACCAACAGGGATATTCCATCCCATCTGCATCACGCTCAGTATAAAAGCTAAGGGATCAAAGGGGCAAGGGGGCTCTGGCTCGGTTTCTTCTTCAATGGCCGACGTCTGAGGAGGACCTTNTCCTCTCCTCTCTGAGGAGTGGGGGGGAGGGTCATCTGTCGTTACGATTGGCCAATACGGCCAAAACCACGACAGATTTATTGGCACCCAACGTGGGGCTCGACTGTGGCCCGACTGTGGCACTCGACTGTGGCACTACCACAGCTCTGATAGATTGTCTGTATAGTTTGAATTCCAGTTTACTCAGAGATTGATACAGACAGCTTACATCATGCCATTGCTAAACAGATTATTGTATCGTCTCTTTGTTGGGATTACTTTCAAGTTAATTGATACGACAATGCTTAGCTTGCCTTATGTGTTGTATTACTTGTTTGCTTTTTCTGTCTGTATGCAGTGGTTCAAACGTGCTATTTTGCTGCTGTTTTTAATACAGCCAAAACCACAACAAACATACTTTTGGGAACATTTCTATTGGATGATACTGTGGAACTGGTGAGGACCAGTAATATCATCAGTTCAGAAACTAAATCACCAATCCACATCCACCTCTGCTAAACCACTGCATGTATTTCCCATCATTCACAGAAGTTTCTTCAGCTACTATTAAATTAGTCATCCTTATCATCAGAAAGTTCTGCCACTCTGAAAATTACATTTTGATAGAAGACACTATCAGCAACCTCGCTCTGCCTTTCCAGAAAAGGAAGAAAATCCAACCAAAATAAAACCCACACCACTGTCCCAACTTCTGTAAGCACATTCTGCAGCTTAATTCACATACTATTTGAGAAATACAAGAATTATTTAAGATAATATCTAGCACAAAAATAGTAAACTTAAAAGTAGTGTTCACCTTAACCTTACGATTAAGGATATCACACACTAGGGACATAGTGATAGCAGAGAATGGAATAACCACGCTTTTTGTTCCAGTACTTCTCAGAAACAATTATTTTCTGTAGAGGATTTGAAAGTCAGCACTCCATTTTCCCTGTTTTAAAAGCACACATCCACTGCAACCTAGTATTTTCAGGCTTATAGGAGATTAAGAGTTTTACATTGGTGTTTCAGAAAAATTTAAGTAATGTCAGAAAACACAAATTTCCCATTCTATTGGTGTACAGAGTAGAGCAGCAAAGCCAATTTGCTGTTGACATTAGAAGGTGGCATTCTTAATGAAGATATTTAGAAGTCAGGTACAATACTAATCAATAAAGTTTACAACATTTTGGAAATGTGTTATCAAAGCATTACATGTTCCCACCACATTTCAGCAGCTGCAGCTGAAAATTCAGAAATTTTTTCTGAAAGTCATCCCAAAATGACAGATGGCATTCAAATGCCCTCTGAAAAAGTTGACAGCATCAAAAAAGCTCCTACCGGTCATGGTAATTAAACTGATACTGCAAATGATGACAATATGTATATAAATAATACCTATGGAGTCTCAAACACCCTTCCACAAGGTCAATCAGCTTGAAAAAAATACATCTATATTTTTAGTTGGTAACATGAAACAAAAAAGCACCTTTACTTAAACAGCAGACACGTATATCCTAGTATGGTTGAACAGTGCTCAGCTTCTTGAAACTTCTACATTCAAACATTCCAGTATAAGCAAATTGGAAATGGAGTTTCAACCTGGAGCCTGAATCCCAGTAAAACTGCCTAGTCTTCCATTTTTAATCGCTATAAGCTGAAAAAACTACTTTGTAAAAAGATATAGCTTCAAACCCCTTTCAAGCCTTGTTTCTTTGCTGACACTGTTTTTAAAGTATCAATTAATGCCAGTAGTAACAGCTTTATGCCATGATCATCGATCTACTAGCAACTGAACACTGATGTACAACAGCTTCATAAAATAGTACCCAAAAAGATCTCAGACGACAGCAACTATTGTTATAAAACAAATTCACTCTAGATGTTCTTGAGAGCATCTACACAGTTACTAACTCCCATCTCTCATATATTAGTTCTCAAGAGTCTATACTCTAACTGAAAAAACCTCCAAACTCAAACTCCAACTCTAACTGAAAAAACTCCAAACAAACATCGTTTTGTAACTAAAAAAATTCAGAGCTATACTATATATATTTATATATTTATTATCTATAAGTATATTACATATTATATTTTTATATTATAAATTACATATAGTTGTATAATATTTTTCCTATAAGTAGGAAACATAATGCCATGATACTAGCACACAAAAGCTAATCCATGTTCCTATTATTGCCTAAATAAAATTGCATTTTTAAAAAATAATCTGGAAGTGATTAAGTTTTATTTATTTTTCCAATGTTTCAAAACTATCTCATATGAATGATACTTTATAACACATTTTGCCACTCCAGAGAATTAATCTCTCCAAAAATGCATAATCTACATCTTGCTAAAAAGGTGTATGCATTGCAGAGGCTCAGCACACTAGACTATCCAACTTTTTAGCAGCAGAGAACGCACCACGTTGGCAGTAGAATCAAGAAAAGAACTGAGGAATACAAACCTCTACCTCTTTCTGTACTAGGTTCTTAACAGAAACACACATGATATTAAAACTGACAAAGAAACTGTTCTGTATAAAGGTTAATTGCTCATCCCTTTTAAGAAAGTATTTGAAAACAGGGACGTAGTGGCATTGCCGTATATAAATATATTCATGTCTGTAGTAGGGTTTTTTTTTTTTAATTAATCCAATGCTCTTAAGTGTATCTTAAGAATAAAGTCTACTACAGACCCCTCCTTATAAAAGCTACACCATCACTGACTTTTGGTGTTAATTGTATTTTTAATAGCTCCTGTATCTAAAACAAAAATGTTGGAAGTATCAACTGGGAAGTTATACCAACAGATATACTTTTTTAAAAAGCAAGTTTTTCTATAAAGGCTGTGTTCATTTTCAACATTTGTAACAGGAAAGCACTTAATTTTGTTTTGGTTTTAGTCAATAGTGTAGGTAAATACAGAAAGGTTGAGACTGCTGAAATGGTTTACCAGATCTCAAACATTGCTGGCTGCACTACTACACACAGTAGAGAACTGGCCTTTTCATAGTCCCTGTCCTGTCCCTTGCACCCAAGCGGGCAAAACTAGCAACAGGGAACATCCCATCATCCTTTCTGGAAAGATCTTAACATTTTTTACAAACATTGTTACACAATGTCTCCGAATGTAGGGAGGTTCATACTAATGTTATCACCAGCCAAAAGTGCAATCAGCTCTGGGATGGAAGTTTAATTTTGTTCAACAGCAAAAAGCACCATTTCAAAAATCTAGGTCAAGAAACAGAAAAATACTTTATTGCCAGTTGAAGTTTCCCAGGCACTATATTTTAGTGCATGAAATATAATAAACTACTTTGATTTCACCAGAACAATTAACCTTTATGTCTGTATGTCTTAAAAATAATCTGAAAGACTTGATTTTTCCAGTTTTCTGCAATATCTTAACAGGGCAACACTTTTCCAGAAGAGTTGAAATTATAATTTTTAGTGAATTAGTTAAAAAATTACTAGTAAATTCTGTATGAAATCACATTCAAATTGTCAAAGATTATGTGATTGACTCAAGACTTTGGAGATGTACAATCTGGTATAGAATCTGCTGCCTTAGGCTTCAAGTTTAGAAAACAGCAGAATTTAATCATTCCAAAACACACACATTAAGTACGGAGGACTATCTTCCTAACCAAAACATTCAGTAAAGCAGATAAGGTTCAAATCATGGTAAATCTAAGCTGCAACTTGACTTGTATGAATCATTTCAGCTTTGCAGTACCGTAACTCTGAGCCAAGTATTTCAAAAGAATTTATGTTAAAAAATACAAATTAATTAGATGACAAACTTTCAAAGTTGCATGCATCAGATTATTAAGCAAAAGCATAAAACAATAGCTTTTTGGAGTATTCCCAGATGAACGTTTATATTGACAGGACTTCTTGAAAAGACAATTAAACTAAAAACACACAAGTTGAATAATGCTGCATACACTGAATGCTGGTGATCTTCACTCCAATTTAGACAATTAAGTGGCAGAGTTAACATTTTATGATTGCTGAGATTCTCCCAGTTAGGGCTTCCTCTGTGGAGGTAGACAGTGATTGAAGACTTTAAAACACATATATAAACTCACACTGGCACACTAGATGGGAACCAGATGGCCTATAACGACAAGTTGAATAATAGTAAAATCCAACTTATAAAGTTTATTGGTGTAATTTGTGTAAAGCTTCGAATATAATACAGAATATAATGGAAGCATAATAGAGCCATTGCATAATATATAGGTAATACTACTTTCAAAATTGGGTGTGTAGAATTTTTAGCCATGTTTGAATAATAATTGTACTTTGATTTCTAATAGTTCATTTTTGTTGTGCTTCTAACCACCTTCACCTTCTGTCGCAGCTCATGATGCCTAAAGCATAATCAAAGGCAACCAGTTTTCTTTGAGAAACTCCATTTCAGTGACGTCGCTCATCACTAGCTCTTTTTTTTTTCGAAAATAAGCTGCATAAAGCTTAATTTCCTTCATTTGAAAACTTTATGAAAAATGTTTTGTACTTCTAAACTTAGTACAGTTTAAGAACAGGGCATCCGAATAGCTTCGAGCATGAGAAAGAACAGAATTGGAAAAAGAGGTATTGAAAGGAATTAATGGGCTAACTACTTTCAGTACAACAGGTAGGAAAGAAAACTTACCTTTGCCTTTAAATCCTTTTATAACTACAGAATGCACAGTACGAGCAGACAACTATTGGCTTTAATACTCTAAGGAAACAGTTTAGGATAGGACAAAGCTCTTTCCTGCCAAAAAGAGGCAAGTTCTGTTTGAAAACAAGCATACTTGATAAAACTTTGTTTTACTATACTTTTGTATAGCTTCTAACTTCAATGATTGAGTCTCTTATTTATTGGAATTAACTCGCATACCATTTACAGTTAAATTCTCTGGATCAAGTGTAACAGCAAAAAAAAAAAAACCAAACCATCCTACACTGAAAATCCTATGGACAACAATAAAACTGCCCTGGCTCCCAGTCAGCACTGACTAAACCTTACTGCATGTAGAGACCCTTCAATGAAATTTTGATTCAGATTTTTTAAAAGAATTTTCAAACACTTAGTGGGCCATTTTTAATCTAAAGAAAAGAAAAGTGAGAGCACAAATGAGTGCACACAATAGGGTTTTCAGACAACTGAAAAAACCATTAACATATCTATTAACTTATTTCATAAGCATTACTATGCTAAATCTACAATCCATCATGCTGTTCAAGAAATCCACATAAAGTAACAGATATCAGTATCATCAAATACTTGTCAGTGAATCCCATGTATATTTGTTTCCGTCGTTACAACTTTTGCTTCCGAGATAAACAGCTAATAGATTATGAAGCACTTCTTAATTTTCCTGAAAATTAAGAGTTGTTTCTTCAGTAGTAAAGCTTGAAAAAAAGAAAAAAAAAAGAGCTAGTGATGAGCGACGTCACTGAAATGGAGTTTCTCAAAGAAAACTGGTTGCCTTTGATTATGCTTTAGGCATCATGAGCTGCGACAGAAGGTGAAGGTGGTTAGAAGCACAACAAAAATGAACTATTAGAAATCAAAGTACAATTATTATTCAAACATGGCTAAAAATTCTACACACCCAATTTTGAAAGTAGTATTACCTATATATTATGCAATGGCTCTATTATGCTTCCATTATATTCTGTATTACTTCGTACAAAAGAAATTAGCCTAGCAAATATTTTTATGTAATAAACAATTCCATGACAAATTAATTACATTGTATCAAAAGGTAGACCCATACAGTTCTTAAGTATCTGTTAAATATCTAAACTATTCTGGATAAAATTACTTCTGCAGAGTATCTCACACAAATGAAAGATGCTGATTACAAAATATACCATCAGTGCAATATAAGCTTAATGCCATCACTGTCCTCTCGCACAATGAATCAAAACCTGCAGCAAACCAGATATTTTTAGGATATTTAATTTAAATTTATTACAGTACATAGGCAGAAAAAAAGTCTTAAACCCCGGGATGATCCATGAAGAGGTATTTAAAGCACCTAGAGGCAATCTGCTTAAGTCACATGCTAAGATTCATACGACTAACTGACCTAAGGCATTTTTCTGAAAAATAAATGCATGTATTACTACTCAGATTGCAGTCTGATAGCAAATCTCAAGTAGTGTCTCAAAAATCTTAAACACGTTAATATCTACTTGTATACTACATGTGCCCTTTTTGACAAAACAGTTGAATTTCAAACAATAATAATAATAAAACCTGTCAAAGATGTATTCTCTTGCCTGTATGTTATGTTTTGGCTCAAAGAAGAAGTAGTATTAGTAGGTAGGATCTTCCACGGATAACCAGTGAACTTTTGGCAATGAGTACAAAACACATGCAGAAACTTCCAATGAAAACAGTGACACTGAAACCAAGGAAGTTGTTATGGTTAGGAGTTCTAAACTAGAAAAGTTTGGCATGTTCTACCAAACTAGTTTCTAGTTCGTTTTGCTTTACTTGCTAGACTATGAAAATGAGTCTTGCTAAGATAATACTGGAAATATTACAATCTGTCTAAACTGTACAAGATATACTGATATGTACATTGCCTCAGTCTCAGCAAACCCTTTGATTTTTTGTTCTGTGTGACTGTAATTCAAGACTTAATTACTTCTCTGAATACAAAATCAGAACTAAACAATCAACAGGATAAGAATTTTTAAAGTTACTTGGAGACGCTCAAATAAATACCATCTGAATTTAAAAAAACAACCGAAATTAAAATCCTGCCTATCTTTCAATGAAATTACAGTACCGCAGAAATCTGGCAATCAGTGCTATTCTTGACAACATACTGACCTGTCTCTCCGTAAACAACAGAAAGCTTCACTGAGAACTCATGCATGCAACTTGCTCCTATTAAGTAGCGAAAGAGAGTATTCCCATGACATTATCTAGAGCAAAATCCCACAGAAAATGGATGTGATATGGTAAAAGTAGTTGCAAGGAGTAAAAGGAAATACTCATTATTAGGACAGTCCAACACCGTTTTAAGTGGAACCAGACCAAAATGAAACCTTGTTTTTCTTGGTGGTTTTTTGTTTTGGTGGAGGGGTAGGGTGGTGGAGTTTGTTGGTTGATTGAGTTTTCGGGTTTTGTTTTGCGGGGGGGTGGGGGGTGGTGGTATTTTTTGTTTGGGTTTTTTGTTTGTTTGTGTTTGTTTTGTTTTTGTTTTAAGTAAGCACATTTTACATTTGGGGACTAATCTAAAGAGGTTAAACCCCAGCAGTTTCTCCATGTACTATACACTATTTTCACTGAGTAATCTAAAACAAAGACATAAAGACAAAGTTAAAGTAGTTCTAAAGCATATCAGTTTTGTTCTTACTCTTTCACAGAAGTTAGTGTGTTGTACACAGAAAAAAAAAATCATATTTCATGTTTACTGATACCTGTTCTCTACCTTTGCTTCTTTGTCATTTATTTAATACTGAAGAAACCAAACCACTGTCCTGCAACTACATTATTTAGTAGGCAATTCCAAAAAACATGGAAGCAGACTGAAGCTCACAGCTTTATGGAAATTTATTTTTTCATGAGCACATACTATTTTAACAGACATGCCGAGTGTGTTCACAGGAGGAGGTGTGGCTATGAACCACAGGGTTCTTTCACTGAACAGCAATTCTATACAAATCAAAGCCATAGTTATTAAGCAAATCCTTTAATTTCTAAACTTTAAGGCAGGCCAACAAAATTTGTGACAAGAAGGGTAAGTAAAATCTCACACCAGCCAAAACCAGCACCCAGACACTGATGAAATAAATTTAAGACTGACATACCATATATTGTCCTTTAAGTGGAATACACAATCTGCCTCTGATATTTGTAAGAACTAAAGAATATTCCCCATCAAAAAGTAAATTCCAAGAATACTGATTTCCAAGATTCCCCTGAAAGTTAGCAAATAGTTCTCAAACCACTAACAACCATTTGTATTCTGCCCCTCTCAGTCCTGGAGGGCCATTACAAGCTGGCTTTTAACGTCCAAGATTTCAGAATGCAGATGACATCAGTGGCCTATGGTACCTTATCTTGCTTCATAGGAGGTTTTTTGTTTTTAAAGAAATCAAAGGAATTTATTTACAGCCCCTCAAAGAACATTAACTCATTAACCTGGCTACCTCATCTTAAACTCAAATTTTGGAACAGTCACCATTTTTGCATAAGTTGAAATGGAGAAAATCTCAGCTAAGAGAGAACTTTTTAATTTTCTGATTCATTCATCGCTAATACATTAGTAATACAGCAGAATAGCTCCTTCTGCTCACAGACATATGCCAAAGCACTCTTCTCGCCACAGGTACCAGCATGTAACATTCAGTCAGCCAGAACAATTAACATAGCTTCATAGTCAGCATTTTAATTTCTATCTTGATTATATTTGAAATCTAAAAATCAAATGGCAAAATATAATCAGCAGTTGCAGCAGTTATGACTTTTCTAGAATTACTAATCATTTTTCCTCAGCTATACTGCACTTTTTGGCAAAATTCCAATAGGCATTTTTTTGCTAAATGGAGTGTGCATCTTGGGTTGTTTTACTCCTACGTGAGGAATCATAGAATTGTCAGGGTTGGAAGGGACCCTAAAGATCATCTAGTTCCAACCCCCCTGCCATGGGCAGGGACATCTCCCACTAGATCAGGTTGCTCAGAGCCCCATCCAGCCTGGCCTTAAAAACTTGCAGGGATGGGGCTTCCGCCACCTCTCTGGGCAGCCTGTTCCAGTGTCTCACCATCCTCATGGTGAAGAGCTTCTTCCTAACGTCCAGCCTGAATCTGCCCATCTCTTGTTTTAATTCATTCCCTCTAGTCAACACCTTTTTTTCCCAGGAGAAAAAGTCAGTCAGGAAGGCAGAGCCGGCTAGCTACTATGCCCAGTGAGACACTAGTAACAGGCAAGCACAGAAAAGGCTTCACCCAAGCAGACTGACAATAGTCCAGAGACAGTCAGAGGACAAAGTGGGGAAGGAAGCTGCAGAGCAGTGTAGATGAGTTTAGAATTATGATCCTCTTGTTAGAAGAGTCTGGAAAAAAAGGAAGAAGGTCCAAGAGATTTAAATGAAAGTCAGCTGAGATAAGGAGAGACAAGTTGGAGTAAGTAGGGCTATGGATAACTGGAAACAGAAGACTCTACTGGGAGAAGAGTTCCATGACGGCTGGCAAAATCAAAAGCTGGAGGTCTACAGGCAGAAAACCCTGATGCCTTCCACAGGCTCTGTGCATCGGGGACACCTGAGTCAGGAGTTGGAAGTCATCACTGTTTGTCCTCCAGCCTAAGCAAGATCTAAAAGACTGACTCCCTACTTTTCCTCTCTCCCGTCTACTTGAAAAATTCTCTCTGGGCTCTTCCTCTGCTCATAGGCTTCGATTACTAGATCAATAACTGGTGGATCCTAAACTGATACTTAAACACGCCTACAAGACACTCTACAAAGAAAAATTCCACAACTGCTAGAAGAATTTTAAAAGGTAGAAGGAATTAGAAGGAAGCTTAAAATTGTGTGCTATTGCTTTGTACATGAAATGTTTTATTTTTACTTGGCTGAAGCAAGGGGGTTGTTAAACAGTTTTATCTTCCAGGCTTCTTAGGGATGTTTATTAAAAAATGTTCTCACTCAAACACACTACAGGCTCTAGTACCTTACTCGCTCTCCAAATACATCTCAACAAAACTATTTTTAAAAAATAATATTACAAATAATCAACTACATATATTTTTATTGCTCCTTCTGCAAGGTATAGCTGGTAACATGTTTCTGTGTTGAAAAGGACTCTGAAAAGAAGTGAAAGCAAACACCTCAAACATTAAATCAGAAATCAAACATTAATCTTCTCATTTGCTACCTGAACCATGCCATTCTCAAGAGATCCCTCTTACCCCAGAATAACCTACTCCAGTCTTTTCAAGTGGCCTTCAATGCCTAGCACAGCTCTTACAATACCTCCACCTCTGCAGCAACTGCCCTTTTGCTTTCAACTCCCTTACTGAAGCTTAGCATTCGGATTCCAAGAGCCTTTAATTCTGATACTATTATTTTTCCTATTTACACCATGCAGTTAATGTCTGAGCTGTAATTATTGATTTAACCATATTCACTGATTTTCTAAACCATAAAAATACTGAAGCCAACTCTGCAATTTAAGGTAAAAATTTCTATCATTAAGATTCAATTATAATATAAGCTACACCTACATCCATACAAACACAAACATGGTCAGTACCGGTACATTATCTGCAAATGTGTACAGTGATTTCCTTCATACACAACAGAATCTCATGCTATTCCTGCAACACCCAAATGCTGATTGAAAAGCAAATTCCTGTTCAGATATGATCAAAAAATCAGCTCATAAAAATAAGACAAAATAATTGCTTTTGAAGTTCACAAGTGGGACAGCGTGTGAACTGTAGCCTTTTTTTGTCAGGGAAAAAGCCAGCTACTCCTGCTTATATGACCTCAAATAGTTTCCTTCTGGCTCATGAACTTACATGAAAAGTACAAGCAAAAAAAACCATAAATTAAAAAAGATACCAATGCAACTATCACACAGAATACATATTTTTATGTCACAGTTCAAGTGTGCAAATCTATTTCTTAAGCCAGTTCAAAACTCTGTAAAAGCACTCTCAATTCTGACCTTTTGCTCTACCTTTTCATTACAATTTTAGCTAAGGTGACCTTTGTTTCATAAAATATTACTTTCTGCAAATAAAATCAGAAATTGTGGAAGTACTGAAATATAAGAAAACAGACTGGTTAAATCTACAATCTAATGATAAATTATAACTACAATGACAGGAATATCAGCTAAAATAACAATCAGAGATGTTACTGGAGCTCAACAGAAATGGAGAATATGTTCTTCAGAATATTGGTTTGAGTTTAAATCTAAATTAAAAAGCAAAATGGCATACAATTTTAAAAACTCTGTGTCAAACTTTGAATAAGTTTTGGTGATAGCCCTGGCACACTAACCAAGCTCCTATATAGGAAAAGGCCTGCAATTTCACTTGACTTCTTTTTAAACAAACATGGTATTTTACCTCCTGATTTTAATTGCTTCATGTAGTATTTCAAGGAGCTAACAAACAGCTGCTAAATTATTTCCAAAAGTCATTACACTAGCACAAGATGAAAAATACAGAGCTTGTAAAGCATTTCATAAATCTCAGAATATAACATTAATGATGGTATATTAAAACAATTCCTGAGTGAAGGTAACAAAATACTAATCTGAAGAAAACTGAAACTCCAGAATCTTACATTTCTGTGATCTGCTACCCTGGGCTGGATTTGCAAGCTATTGACTGGCACGACAATATTCAACTCCATCTGCTAAAAAAAAAACACTAAGCCCACTCACAAGGTGCTGTACCAGTTTCAACAGGGCATAGGCACCAAATAGAGATGTGTTTTTAGAAGTGACACCTTCTGCCAAAAAGATTATTCTGATGACACATGGTGCCAAATCAGGACCACATGTCTCAGTATATGATACACATTGTGCTCCAGAATCCACAATTTCTTGCCATCCCACTGATAGCAAACTCATATAAAAAGCCAGTATCTGGTAATGCCTGAGCAACAGAAATGCATCACCACTTAACCTCATGTTCCTACAAGACAGTTACTCTCATCTTTACTGAGGTTATTGTCTCCCTTCCTGACAGAAAGGTTATGTATATTTAAAAAAAAATTAAAATAAATGTTTAGGATAAAGAACTCAGACGATGCAGCAATCATACCCATTCTGCAGGTTCCAAACCCTACAACCTGCTGCACTGCTGTTTTGACATATGTAAGATTTTGAAATTGGTAGTAACCTTCCTATTTAGTAATTAGCAGCCAGGGAGACAAAATGTAACGATCTTGGTTTACAAATACTCTAAGGAAAAGTAGTTTGCCATATTCTTAAACACTCTCTGATCTATCAACCAATTCTGGAAGTAGTAATGGAATTTATTACTTGGGTCTGGTCTGAAAAGCTCACTTAAATTGATTTAAGACTTGAGTAAGCTAAAGAAACACAGTCTATTTTTACTTCAAGATCTCCAAGCAAGGTGGTCAGCAAGAGAAGCTTTCTCAAATCAGACACTTAAAAAGCACGTATCTAAAAAAAGACAGTAGCAACACACTGCTACAACTCTAAAGCAAGAACACTCTTACTATGATCTCTTACAGATAGCTTACATTGCTAACAGCATTGTGCTATATTTTTTCCTTTAATCGGAAAAATCAGCTTCACATAGATATCCTTGAGACCTAAACTGAAAACATTAAAACTAGCAAAAATAATAATGAAAAACACCCTAGAATTTGATCTTTCTATATCACTGTCACTCTGATACTTCTATCTGTCCTCACAGATCAGAAAAGCCACTTGCATGATTTTATGTTCCCCAAATATATCACCTCTCAATAACTCTTTTTTTTCCCTAATTGCTCACCCTTCCTTACTTCTTTGCAATCTGCAGGAAGTACTTTTAATAGTAAAGAAAGCCTGAGCTTTCCTAGAAGTCACTGTCAATATTTGGAAGCTAAAAACATGGGGTTTACCATGCATTTAGTCATCCTTCAGGGAGGCAAGTAAACTGCCATCCTGTATGCTGTTATGGCTTGTCATTTTTAAGCCATAAAATGCATCTCCATATTTTATAGGGAAAAAAAAAAAATCACTAACTTATCAAACTTTGATACTAGTTGGAATATACTCCTAGCCCAGGATTTTCAAAGCAGATGAAGTAAATAACATTCAACATTGAAAGGAAATCATATAATTAATACTCACGGACTATTCTGAAAATCCCAACCTTCATTTTTCTGTATCCTGAAAATGACAAACTATGTACACATATGAATATATAATACTGTTTACCCTTCCGCAAAAGGCTGTAATTTGTTCTCTATTGCACACTAAATACCTTTAACATCAAAACAGATGACATTTGACTGGAAGATTATTAAATATTCAAAGTCATTTTCTGCTAGAGGTTGAGTTAAACATGACTTGAGTTGCATAGTGTCAGCTTCTATTGTATAAAACTATTTAGAAGTGTTATATATGCACAAGAAAAAAGTAATTTTCTCTACGTATTTGTACAGTAATTCCTCAGGGGAACGATAAGAGAGAAAACAGAACCAGAAAACACATGCAAGTATTCATAACTGGCAGATTTACAAACATGAAACATCCCACATACTCATTACAAAAGTCATTTCAATGACAGCTGTTACACCTACTACCAAGGGCAGCTCTAATGAACTCGAGACAGTCAAATTATTAGAGGGTAGCAAGAAGATCATGTAGGGACTAAGCTAGAAAAACAAAACTGGTTAAAAATAAAAAGGGACACGTAAGGCTTGTTCTAGCAACACAAAGTGAAAATACTAGTCCATTAGCTAACACGAAAGCTTCTTTGACGAAAAACTCTCTAACCTTTTCTATAAAAATAAATTTTTGGCTTTTTAAAAAAACAATAGTTACAACCAAATAGTTAACATTATTAACAATTCCAGGGTAGGAATGCAAATCAGAATACAGAAAAAATACTGAGATGAATTTGAGTCCTTCAACTAAGCACGACACATAGAAACGCACAGAACACCACACAGTGGCACAAGCAACATCCAAATCACCAGCTACCACCTAAGAGTTTATACCACTCAAAAAAAAATTGTTATGTGAGATTAGTATAGCTGTATGTACAGCTTACTAAAACACCATATTCATAACAACAGTGTCTACACTGACGAGTAGTCTAGGCCAACAGGAACAGAGCCAGAGAGTGAACAGATGCTGTTGAGAAGCTGACATCCCCAGCATCCACATTTCAGGGGGGTATTGTTTGTTTGGGTTGTTGCTGTTGTTGGGGTTTTCTGTTGGTTTGGGGGGGATGGTGGGGGGTGGTGTTTGTTTTTCACTTTTTTTTTTTGAACACATAGAGCTAGCTCTAGTCCAAGCCCACAGATTAAATGCTCATTCGCAGCTAGACAGCATTAGAGATACTGCTGGAGCACACTTTTCAGTTTAGTGTTATCCAAAAGGAATCCAGTTTGCATCATCGGAGAGCTCCATGAAGCGAATCAAAGCACAGTGTGGAAACAAATGCGTAATTCATTTTGAAAGTGCACATACGAACCAATGTGAGTGTGGCGTCACACCAAGATAACCATTCAGGCATGACATAAAGTTAAGAAGCATGATGGTAAAATGGCCTAAAAACCTTAATAAATTAAAAGAAAGTATTTCAAACAGGAAATTAAAAGATGTTTGCAAATGAGGAAGTTCTGGCACTGTTGTAAAGTGGCGCGCACACAAGAAAAAGAGAGAGTAATACTTCAGTATGTAAGGGGCCCTAACTGGCAGAAATGGGAAAACTGCAGAAAAGGACACGAGGATTCCTTTAACCAAGAATGAAACTATAAATAAAAAAGTGATAGAGGAATATTAAAAGAGAGACAGCATTAGGGAACAAATTAGAAGGAGTATTATATGTACAAAGTAAAGAGTATACATACTACTGCGATAGGCACTGGTGAAGATTCTCAGCAAGAATACTCTGCCCAGCTTGGGCACCATATTTAATTAAATATGCCCAGCTATTCTAGAGCATCCAGGTCAGAAATAAAGCTGCCAAGAGATTTAGAAAATTACTTATAATCAAAGTTAGAAAGACCTGGTTTTGTTTATCCAGGTTAAAGAATAGTAGAAGTTTTCTTGTAGGTTAAAACCACCACAACAAATAAACAAAATCATTTGCCCTTGTGTCTGCTGAGTATGAGTCAAAAAAAAAAATATCAGAGGCTTCACTTGCAGCAAAGACTTACACTACATATTAGGATACGTACAGTTAATGTATGAGATTCATACTAGTACAGAAATAGCTAATTGCTGACAGAAGTTACCTAACAGGTTACAAAGTTTTCTTTATTACATGAATTTAGGAACATCTAAACAAACACTCAACTTGAGATACTGTTGTTTATAGATGGATCTCACAGTGAAAACAGAGTAGATGAGTTGTGGACACCCACTCCAGGTACACATTTCTATAATTTTATACTTTTTGTCACAAAAATACATTCTTGATGTTTTATTTTAGTTTGTGTATACACACATAGAGTATATTTGTCTATATTTGTAATATTATTTTCTTTTCAAAATTATATATTTCAAAAATGTGCATGTATTTATCAGACATTACTATTTATTAAGGAAACATCATCATTCCCAGAGAATGCATTTTATCACTCCTTTAGTACATTTAAGCAGCTTTGCTTGAGCACTTACAAGCGAATAGGAAGCAAGGAAGGTTTCTTTGTACTCTCCAAGTATCACCAGTATTCACTTTGGCATTTATAGCTATTACCATGCCATTCCTAAATCTTATATCAATGCCAACAGTTAAAGGCTTCTGAGCTTCCAAAATTCTTTATCAAACAATTTGATAGTCAAATGAAACCTAGGTCTACAAGTTAAAACACAATTATCAACTAATCTCTAAATATAGAAAGACTATTAAAGGACCAGCTGGCATTTAAAAATTATGAAAGCCAACACTGTTCTTTGGCATCAGCACTGGCTGGTGTTGCTAAGCTACTGCTGCTGCCCAGACAGTTATACACCATCAGGTATTTAATTCATGCAGGCCAGTGGTCTGAAGGGGAAAGAAAGAAGGAAAGAAATTTAAAAAAAAAAAAAAAAGCACTCAAAACGGATTTTTACACCAGTAAAATTCAAATCTGACCATCTGAGTGTATGAAGTGTAATATAGCTTGTGCCCATGATCAAACAGCGTACAGAGAAAAACAATTGGCTTTTGGTGCTGTTTTACAGTCCATGTTATCTTGACTTGCCCTGTTAATTTACTTGGGTTTGGTTTTGCTATAATGTAACTATAATGTAGATAAGTTTTTTGAATGTTATCTACCTCAATTTTTTGCCCCTTTTGATGTGTGGATTTTGATTTTTGTCAAATAAATGCCTCGATAAAAATCAGGAGATTCTGCTTCTGTGACTAACAGAAGCTAGCAAATCAGAAAAAAAAAAATATCAACAAGTACGATAATTTTTCTGGCAGTTAGATTATAGACTATGAAAATAATATTATTTAGTATATCATCACTGTTCAAAAAATTTCTTTTGAGCTTCTGGCAGTTTCTATGAGATTATACTAGCAGGCTTTTCCTAATTCATTCATCACTGATCACAATTATGATTTGCAGCTTCCAAATCCAAACCTGCATTTACTCTTTGCAAAGTAACCTAGCTAGCCCAGGTAACACCGTTATACTATTTAACAAAGGAAGTGCATTTAAAACTTGGAGAAGCCTGCCAAATATGTTGCTAATCACAAACATCACCTCAATAGTGCTTCTTCTCTGGATTAATTTTTTTTAGGACATTATTTTTATGCCCTTAGCAAAGCTGTGTCATTTGGAAGTCAGCCTTTCATCTCTGTTGGTGCAGGAGATAATTCTATCGTTAGAAGACAATTTTGACCTCTAAAGAATCATATCCTTTTTTTCATCATACATTGTAAGCATGAACTTCACAACTGATGCTTCTTGTCTTCCTCATATAATTAAACTAGAATCATTATTAAAATCAATTACAAGTTTAATGCTTTCTGGGGTTGGGTTTTTTTCCCCCCCTCTATGGTGAATCCACAACCTGTTGAAGAACTATGAAAAAACATGAAAAAATATTTAACCATTTTTTACTATCAAGCAGTCAAGAATTATCACATAGGATTCTGCAGAGACTTTTCTCTGATCAACAGTTTCAATAAAGAAGCCAAGTGATGAAGAAAAAAAAAAAGCAATGGAAAAGAGCATAGGTCTACAGAACATGACAGAAAGACTGCAGGTGTTCAGTTTATTGATAGAAGGGACACTTGGTAGCTGCCTTCAAACACAAAGAAGATTATTGTGAGGTAATAATTTCCAATGTCCACTGGGAAGAGGAGAAGAAATAATGGGTTTTAATTGTACAAAGGAATGCTTGAAGAAGTAAAAAAAATTATTTTCAAGACAGGCATATTTAAGAACACTGGAGCAGTTTATCTACAAGAAGCCCAGATAATTCTCTGTCAGGACTGGTCATGTTTCAACATACTTGATCCTAATTTGAGAATGAGTAACATACTAAATTGAAACTCAACAACGACAGGCAAAAATGCCAAATAGTGTCATATGCACAGGACAAGAGCAAGGAGCCCAGGCAACTTGACAAAGCATCAATGCCCAGCTTCTGGCTTCTCAGCACAGGAACTGGGGACCTCTACTTTCACAGACAGAAAAATTACTGCCAAAAATGTGATATTCTTACCTCATCAAGAATAAGCATTTTCTGTCTCTCACTAAGTTCCTTCCTGAACAACTAACCTCCAATTTGTAGAAAAGAAAAAAAAGTACCATGAGCAGTCCACTCCTGAAAGATCAGCTGTCAGCTTATCCCATTCTAGTTTGTTCCAGCATCATGTTCTAGAAATCACCACTATATATATCTATAAAAAACACAAAAACCCAAACCATCAAAAAAAAAAAACCAAGAAACAAACCAACCAAAAAAACCCAACCCACCACCCAAAAAAACCCGAAGAAAACCCTCAAAATCAAGAAAAAAAAAAAAACAAAAAACAAACCAAAAACAGTGGACTGCACAGAACTTATTTTAAAATTTAAGAAAGTTACTTCTATACGTTTGTAGTTCCACAGGATTATAAAACCATTAAGCTATACATCTACTAATACTGTATTATAATCCTAGATTTCAATGATAATATTCCTTGCATTATCTGCTAATACATTCCCCTAAACCTTGCTGCAGATCACTGGGTCAGTGAAACAACTAAATTCACTGTCTCTGCAACATGTTATAGTTATTTTTAAAAGATATGGGCAGGTTAGGCTAGAAGAAATGTTAATTTCTCAGGCAAAGAAGAGTGAGAACTCATCACTACCATGATTATCACAGTTCTCTCAGCACGTTTGTACAACCTTGTTATCCAATGGTATGGCATATTTATAGCTTACTAAAATAACAGATCATCACTTGTCAGCTGTTGAAATACAGAAGGAACAGATAGCACATTTCTTAAGAAAGTACTTTTGGGATTGAGGAGGTGTGAATCCTGTCTGAGAACACACTATTTGCTTATCCTCATCTTCCCACTCCTCAGGCATTTCAAATGGCAGCTGGGGGAGCAAACATTTCTCCCAGTTAAGTGATAAAAGCATTCTTTCACAGATATCAAATACACTGATTTTTTTATACTAAAAATACATTTTGTCACCTTACACTGGAGTTATCAAAAATTTAATGCCTGCTTCTGAGAAATCCAGTAAACCACACTTCATTCAACTATAACTTTACGTTCTGAAAACAGCAACATGAGGTATCTTTTTTTATGCTAGAGACCCCACCTCTTCTAATATACAAGCCTACCTTTTCTTTTTCAGCCTGTTCCTTGGGAATTTAATTGGAAAAGAATGGAATCCTTTTTTGCAAATCCATGTTTGTAAAATTATAAAATCACTTTTCATCTTCTTCAGGCTGATCTCCTCAAAAAATATTTTTTACTTCATCAAAAGTATCATTATATGTATTTATACTATCAAACCACTCGTTTCCACAAGAGCCTACTGATTAATACAATCACTGTGCATTTTTGTTAATCTGCAGGCTCCTTGTGAGTATCTAACAAATACAATTACAGTGACTGTTGAATTTTCTCCTTTCAGAAAACAGAACACTTCACAAAGCATCATATTATTTTTAAGCATAAGCTTTTTACATCCTATTCACCTTTAGCATTTTCTATGGTCTATGCTGTTACTCAGAACTTCACATCCATCTGCTTTTTTCATCCTGTAGGAATGCCTATAAGGTAGGACTTCATATTATTAACTCTAAAACACAGAACCTATGTCTGGTTGCTCTTAAGTAATAACAAGGGAAACATATGTATGGTCGAACACCTACTTTCTAACAGATAAGACTATAAGACTTTTGCAGCAGCTGGTGACTCGTGAGACATTGCTTATATTTCTGCCTGCTTTCATCAAATGACTTCTTGCTTAAGGATTTTAACTTATTGGCCAAACAACTGAAACAGGTCAGTTTAACTGTTGTATTCTATACTGTTTTATCCCAAATCTTTTTGCAAAAATATACTCCTAACGTTGTTGTTGTCTACCTTAAACTGAATTACATCAGTAACAGCCTAAATTATCTGTCTGAAATACTAGATCCTGAAGCACTTATACTGCAGGCAAAGAAGTAAAAAAAATTCTTGGTTTTACTTCTTTATGTTATATGTTTAAGGTACTGAATCAAGACATCAGAAGTATTTCCAGACCTTTCTGAATTAGGGAAATATTGCTTAAAATATTGCTCTAATTTCTAAACAAGCTAGTTTTCAAGAATTTGGGCTTCAACCTGTTACTACATTTTTATAGACTGTTCAATTCAGCACCAGATTCTTTTTCCTGATTAAGTCAATTGCAGTAGGTATAAGGAAATACATTGTCTGGGCACCCTCACACAGTTCCTAAATATACTTAACTATAAACAAAACATCTAATTAATTCTTGTCTTTCAGCAGCTCTAGAGTTAAGCACATGTAGGCCTATTTTTATATGGGAAAAGCTCATTCTTCACAGACCTATCTTGTTTCATTGATGTTATATAAATCATAAGAGACATGGATGAAGAGAAGAAATTTTCAGAATACCAAAAAATAATCACCCCCAAAAATAATAATAATAAAAAAGTTGTTCCATAAACTTTAAAGATTGAAAAAAATAACTGTCACACTCAAATTTACTCCTCTTTTTCCCATTACTTCTTACCTTCTCTAATTTTCCAAATAGGTTAATTGACCAGATAATGTGAGATAATTACTTATATAGTTTGGGAACCAGAACAGCTGATCCAGACAAAACCTCAAGTTAACCCCAAACAATTCATACTACAAGGCAAGCTTTTAAACTGTCAGGACACAAGAAGGAACTGTCAAGTGGAAGGACATCTACAGTTTGTCTAGTGAGGAATTATAGTTCCACAAGCAAGAAGTACTACTGCGGAGGAAGATTCAACGTCAAAAACAGAAAATGGTTTTGCTTCCTTCTACCTTCCTTCCAATTACTTTCGATTCACAAACCAATGAAGGATATGATTGAACACTTCAGACAATCCTCATCTAGAGCTGACAGGTATTGTCACTGGGGACAGCTTTTCCTAATAGCTGGTTTGATATTCAGGCTTTCAGACATTCAGTTCACAGTAAGTTAGGTTAAGGAAGATAAGCACACAGTCCATGTTACGGAAGATGAGCACCTGGTCTCTGGTGGACAGCATAATGCCGTTCTGATGTTGGTGAGACTTATTATCTGTATAACCATTTATTGTTTGTACTGTCATTATTGCTTTTACAGTAAAGGTTCCTTTCCACTCAAAAGGTAAATATTACATACCAACAGAAATTAGTCTGTCAAATCACAGCCCGAGTTTTTTTAAAAGCTCAAAGGAAAAGCTGCATTGACTATTTATACTACTTAGCTAGCTAAGAAAATATTTACTGAATAAACACGAACTTCAGAAGGAGATAGATACTAATGCTTTAATATTGTTGCTAGTTACTACATACTGCAATGATATTTCACAGGATCTCGAAGTACGGTCTGATGACAAAGTTTTATTTCAAATCTATGACCTGATTTAATGAGGAAGGAAGGGAAATTTTTAAGGGGAGGAAAGGAAGTAATTCTTAAATAACTTCCTAAATTCTTTAGGCCCAGAACAATCACTGTTACACAAGTATAAACAGGACGAGAAGTATGTCTTTCGAGAACTCTTTAAAAAGGCTAACATCTCCTCTTCTACCAGAACAAGCATGAAGAATTAGGTATATGAAGGACTTAAGCCTATATATTAAATCTGACTCCTACTTGCCGTAGGAACATTACTGATGTCCTTCTGAAAGGACAACCATTGCTGGTACAGTTCCTACCTTCACGCATAAAAGGCAACATGAAAAAATCATTAGCATTTTGCCCCATCTGTACAATGTTATCAGGGAGAAAAAGTGCACCTGCTGTCCCATCTGTCCTCTCTTCCAGTCTTGTCTTCAACCATTCTCTCCCTGTACCATGCAGCAGGTCCTGTGATAGAAGTGTCAGAGGTGCACCAGAGACATCACATCATCCAGCTGTAAGAGATTCCTGCATGTACAGACACAGTGATAATGTGGACTCAAGGGCATGAGCTTGTTATTTCACACAGGGTCTTTTCTTTCTATTTTTTTTTGCCGGTTGTGTTTTCTGGCTTGCTGTGTTCTGGTTTTGATGTTATTCTAAGCATGAAAATTATAACACTCAAATGTATTTAAATGAACCTGCACTCCCTAAGTCAACTTTTTTCAAGTATCCTTTATAACCAAATATCTGCAACTAAAACTATGAGAAATACTCTTCTTTGATGCCCCCTTTTGCTCTTTACACGTAATGAAAATGTATTTCACGTGGAATTCCATTCTGTTAAGAACAACTGCAAAACAAAAAATTCAAATCTAACATCTTAAATTAACGTTGCTCTTTCAGAAATTAACTGTAAAGGCAGTAACTGACAGTTAACTGTACAAAGGCATCCATTTGGTTTAAGAGACAGGTTGATTAATACATTCCTGATTATTACCATTTGCAATAGATACAGTAACTTTTCAGAAACAAAACGTACTTCTCAGCTGCCAACATGTCTGTCTCAACTACTCTTCAGGTGGAGACCCTGTACTTTCATTAGGAGTTTTCTAAATTTTTTTTTTTTTTTTACTTTAAGATTATGAACATCAAAACTGAAACAAACAAACATTAAAACACAAGAATGTGTGAGCGGTCTTCCCATCCCACCGCCCAAGGGAAAATTTCCAGTTAAGGGGAAAAATGTAAAGAGTGAAGACAGCAGCCTGGTAGTCCAGCTCGCTGGGACATGTGAAACAGACCAAGTTCCCTTCACACCAAAACAAACACAGGACTTGAGCCTTTGCCTTCACCTCTCATGACCCACGAACACCACATTCTTAGCTGTATAGAAACACTGCAGCATTTCGGTTTTTTAGTCTGATTTTTCAAAAGTTTTCAAAAGGTTTAGCCTCTGGAAAGCTAAAATTTGTCTGAATCATAGCTACTTTCAATATATGACCACTTTCTACCAGTGTTATTTTCAAAGTAACATAGCAGTCAGTATGCTAGCCACATGTTCACAGCACTCTTTTAACGAGTGTGTCTTAGAAAGTTCTTGATGATTGTTTACAGAGTCAAAAATGGAAAACCTCCTACTTTAGTACCATTTATCAACAAATGCTTTCACTGCAATAACAAAGGAATACCATTCAGTTTAACTTTTCTGCTAGAACCACAAACACTAAGAATGCATAATAGATAATGACTTGTGTTTATTATTGATAAATGACATTGTCCATTGGTTCTTTACTATGAATGCTGAAATAATATTTTTTGTTTTGGTTTTTTGGTTGTTTTTTAACTAAAGAGTAGTCTTACTTTCTGTAGCAGGCCAAAAATCTACCACAAATATTAAAAATAGCTGCATTCACTACTTCCACCTAGATGAAAACAAGTTTCTTTTCTGAAGAGTGAATGTAAAAGTGACATTACGAAGCTACATGTTTATTATCTCTCAGTGCCTTTGGATTAAGTGTGTTCATCTTAGAAACATCTGTTTTTATCTCTACTGGCACTGAAGGCACATCTAAAATCTTCACATTAAGTCATGCTCTTTTCTGATACAAATAGTGGCAAAAAACAGTCTCATAAGTAAATTACATCCTCACATGAAAATAATTCTGCTGAGATTTACAGGTGACAGGAATAACAAAACCGTATAGTTATCAATGAAGACATTATTTGCTTGTTTTGCAGAACATAAATTACTCACAATGATTGCATCTAGAAAGGATAAAACTGAAAGCAAGCTTGGAAAGTTAGCAACTCTTATTTCATAAATTAAACACAGAAGTTCAAACTTCTAATACTGTTTCAACAATGCATGTTTAAATCAAGCTGTTGTAAAGATAAGAAATCAAAAAGTGACATTCAGTTTGCCTCCTCCAAGCAAAAAAATACATATTCTTCACAGTGCTTACATTTCCTCATTTTTATCTGGGTACCATAACAAGCAAGTCTATACTTGTTGGAATATTACCGAATCACAGAATGGTAGGGATTGGAAGGGACCTCTGGAGATCATCTAGTCCAACCCCCCCTGCCAGAGCAGGGTCACCTTAGAGCACATTGCACAGGAACGCGTCCAGGCGGGTTTTGAATGTCTCCAGAGACAGAGGCCCCACCACCTCTCTGGGCAGCCTGTTCCAGTGCTCTGCCACCCTCAAAATAAAGAAGTTCCTCCTCATGTTTAGGTGGAGCTTCCTTTGTTCAAGTTTGTGCCTGTGACCTGTCACTGGGCACCACTGAAAATAACCTGCCCCATCATTCTTTTTTTTTAATGCCAATCTATCTGAAAACAATTTCTCCTTGTGAGTGATGCAGCAGTAATTCAGAGAAGTATTTCTCACTTCCTGCAACTTAGCTCAAAAGTACTCAAAATACTCAAAAGTAACGCACATAAAGCACTGGCATCTGGTCCTCTGAACTGGCTGCTTCACTTTGTGGATGTGCATCAAATTACTAATGCAGATGTAACCAGTACAGAGCAAAATTCTGCCCAGTAGAAAGGATTACTAGTAATTTGTAGGGAGTTCCCATCCTCTGGAAAATACAGGAGTTTTCAGATTGGCCTTGCAGGTTCTACCTGACTTAGCAAGAAGTAAATGAAACAGAAGCAAATCTGTGCAAAAGAACCAATTCTTAAGAAGAGAGCATCCACGCTATACACACATTGGATGGGTGACTACTTCAGACAAGTTCTAGTCTGGTCCCGAGACTTAACACCTACTAGCAGTCAGATTGCATTTTCGATGCTCTTAAAGCACATCTTTTCATTTCATTTTATCCCCCATGAATCAAGTTTGCATGCTCTGAGAATGCTCCACAATGTCAATGAACAGTGAGCAGGAGCACACACATGATCAGAACAGTGATATGGACACATCCACAGACTACCAAAAATAACAATGACAAATTCTACTGAGAAGAGGACTGAAGTTTCAAACAGCATGAGCAAGTACTTTTGAAGAAATTATGAACACAGTGTTCTTACAAATCCAGACTGTAGCCTCTGGTTATGAGACAGAGACTGTGATTCCGTGACTTTGTCAAAGAGGGAAGGCTTAGCTTTGGGGCATTTTGATCTTAAAATATTGCCTGCACAGAAGTTACGATGTTCTAAATGTATAAGTACTGCTCAATTATAAATTCCCTAGCTTTGCCACATTTGCATAGTATTTCTTTAAAGCAGTGTGGTTACTCCCATAGAGAAGAGGTAATGACCATACCCTAAAGAAGAGTATCTTTAAATACACCACTGAAATAGTTATACTCCTGTAAATTACATATTTTCATGCAGTTCACACCTTATAGAGTCCCATTATCTGTTCTGCCCTTTGATTCCAGAAGGCACAGGAGTGAGCAGAAAAATGAATTGTGAAAGAATAGCCAATTAAGCATGCTAATTCACAACTCATTCCTTCAATAACTTGCAACATACAACTAAAATGGAGGTGTAATAAGTTCAGCAGCTGCTAATGACTGGATAATTGACCTTGGAAATTCCCACTTCAACTAAGCTACTTATCTATTCCCAAGTTTCTCAGCAGACTGTAACTGTTCCACACAGTTGTTTTAAGTTCCAGGGCAGTATTTACTATCACTAAAGCAAATACTCATACATTTCCAGCATAAAAAAAACACCTGGAAAGGACAACCAGAATTCAGGAAAAATATTTCATTCCTAAAGAGACCGAGACATACACCCATCTTTCTACTACACATTAAAAAATGAAACCATGACAACAATAACAAACTCACTCAAAATGTAATATTGTTATTCTGCAGTCCGGCTGCCTACATAAAAACAAAGACATCAGAACACAGGTAATTTATAATAATAAAGGATTTTTAAAAATTGATGCTATTTCTTCCCTACATATTGTATCCCCCCCATATCATAGTGGGGCATCTTTGGTTTCTTCAACTATTCCTTCCTGTAACACAGAAAGTTTTCAAGTTCATTTGCACGATCGAGTGCTTCTCAACCCCACAAGGCTTAGGCAACAGAATATACTCAGAAACAATAAAAGCTGATTTGCCTCATGAAACAAATAATGCTGGCATCCATAAGTCTGCTATTTTCCAGTGCACTGAAGACAAGTCTCAAGGTTACACTTGGCCCCAAATCCTCAGGAAGTTACAAACAGCCATTTTACCACGTATAGTTCAAAGAATAAAAAAGGAACATTGTGTTCTTCCTAATTATTCCTCTTTCCAGCTGTCTAATTTGCTATCATTCCATCTGGATATGGAAACATTTTCAGCCATGAATCCACTGTTCCAAAGCCCTGCCTTACTGTACACTCCAGAAAGTGCAGAGAATGTACCGCAGGCTTCTTACTCCTTATGATTATATGATGCATATGATCTCTTCTTCTACACCAACACCACAGGTGTTAACTAGCATCTAATAACAGGCTATAACAGCCTTGTTCCATTTTTTTTTTGTCATAATATCATCATGATGTACAAATCAAGAACACTAAGAAAATTAATAATGATCAGTTACCTAGACAAGACAGTTTGCAATCTTTGTGAATTTTATGAAGGCGAGAGGCAAGCCTATGCAGGTGAAATGGGTAATTTTTTACTAATATTGTGTACCAGCAACATACATGCCTAGCTGGCTTTCCTGAGACACAAACTTAGAGATAGTTGACTTCCTTCCCCAGCTTGCTCACATTTCAAAGCCCTTACAAACTCGCAAAGGAAAGGCAAAGCACGTCTAAGGTGTTACTAAATCCAACCCATGTAATAGAGTCAGAAAAAACAGGAACAGTGGGCTAACACAGCAGTAGACAGTAATAGACAAAGTCTCAAAGAATCAGAGTTGGCGTATATATAAATGGAGGTTCCACTACAGGTAACCAAAACTCTTAGTGCATATTGCAATTCTTACGTGAGGAGTTAACACTGATCAGTCAAACGCTGTAGTACTCCTTTCTCAGATTTACCATACAATCTAGTTGCTCTTATTTTGTGCCTATCACACTGGCTAAAACCTACCATGAACTGTTAGCCAGATCCAGTAGTCAGTCATTTATTGGAAAGGAGACTGTGAATAGGCAAAAGACAGGTTAACAAATCCCTTGGAGGAGTTCTGAGGTGATCCATTTCCTCGTCTTCTAAATTTCATCAGTCTGAAGCAAGGAACATCAAGATAACTGTCCTAGTGTGCGGGATGCATCATCCGTCAGGAATGACATAAGCTCTTCAACAGCCACATAGGGAAATCAGTTCCATTGCTCCCTGGATCCAACACTACTCTATAACCTGCATCAGAGGTCTGATAAGCCTCCTGAAGGGGAAAAAAAATTCAGCACAGAAACTTACCTACTCAATTCCCAAAATGGCATTACCAACTACTTCCAAAAGAAGCCCAGAAGAATTTACAGAACATTGTCTGAACCAGTAGCACACTTCAAAAAATAACAAGTTGTCCACGATAAACTAATCATAGTCATGGAGTCCACAGATTTGAAATCCACCATTAGAACAATCATTCACAGACAAGAGATCTGGTCAGATCTTACCCAGATAGCTAATGACCTCTGTGGTTACAACAGATATTCAGGAAATGTTTCTGATGATGTATGCAAACTCTAGAAATAAAAAAAGTTTCATCTAAGAAAGCTGCAGGTTAAGCACTCAAGTTGTCAGGGGTACTCAAAACAAGCAACCCATACTATACACTCTTGTAGAGAAGCATGTGGCACACTCAGAGTTGTGATGGACATTTTGATCAAAAGTACCTGATATCCATGGCTAGAGTTTCATTTATACCTACAGCAGATGGGCAAGAAAACTACCATTTAATTCCTAGATATGAGATGACCATCTCTGAGACAAATAAATGATACGTGTCGCCTCAAACCAGGACAGTTCAGTATATACAATATGTATCACCCAGTACCAGCAGTAAGTTCACTTTCTCTCAAACAGCTTAGCTCTATTTTCACAGTAACAGACACTTTGTTGGCAGCAGGCTTTTCATGCAAATTAAAGCTCATTTCTCCAAGCTACAAATAGCATCACTCTAGCATCTCCTTTATTTCACCTGACTATCCACAAACCTCAAAAGGGAAAGAAAAAGGGGAATGGAGGAAAGAATAAAAATCTGTTCCTGAAATGGAGAAGAAGCGAGAAACACTCACAATTGCTAACAAATTATCTTTCTTGCAATCTTTCCTTCCCTCCTGCAATGATTCTGCATACGAACACACTAAAACAACCTGCTGCATGTGAGGAAGAGTCAGGGTCACAGACTAGCAGAAGATTTTGAAAGTTAATGTATCATCTGAGGGATTTAAACCTATTTTGTAAAATGTCCTTGAAGAATAAAGAAAAGGCTCCACACTCAGCTTTCTCAGTTAATAATGTAGACAAGTACATAAATGTATCATCTTCCAGGAGAGAGACACTGGATCTGAGTTCACCTTGACAATCTCCCAATATATCTGTTTCCCTTTTCGAAGAACACAAAAAAAAGCATGTATGTCACGAACCTTGAAGACGTACTATATGAAAGCTGCTTTTAAACCAGAGTACTTTACCTGTTTTGAACATGGGATATGGATGAAAAGAGACAGAACTGAGATGAAACTTAATAAAAAGGAGAGGCAGCACAAGATTTTTCCAGCAACAAACTTCTACACAAAAATATAATCATTGTCAAATAATTATATATAAAAGAAGAGATAGCTTGCACTTTGCTGTATGCTCTTCTAAGATTTCTAGTGCCATGGTATGATTTTAGAAACCTGGGTAATCTTATGATTTAACTTACAATTTCATTAATGCTTTCCTATACTAGAGATAACTCTAGTCTCTGAGGCTGGCAATTTTCTCCACATGCTGGGATCATGGCGGGGCAGGGCGGGGTAAACACCTAATTGCCAGCTTCTAAATAATTTCAAGAAATGACTGCAGAGAGCAATATTTGCTTTTGTAGTCATGCTAATATAGCTCTATCAGGTCTGTGTATCCTAACACCGATACAGTAACCGTAAACATAAAATGCACTTAGCTGAAGCATTACTATCAGTCTGGGTGTGTACAAAGCCTGTAAATTACAAATTGCTTTATGTTTTGGATTCTAAATGGCAACAAGTGAAGAAATATTTTCTCATATTCAAGCAACTGTTGACCTACAGGAGAGACAAAGAACCTTGACATTGCTTATACTTTTGGGAAAAGTTTCAGTGATCTACTAGAACAGCCTAATTTTGAGAGCTATTCTTCTACTATCAAAACAAGGCTAATATTCAGTTCTTCGTGTTCTTAAAAGGATCAAAGACACTTGCATTCATATACCTTATATGAAAAAGCTTGTACATTTACCCAACTAAGAGAATACAAAGATTAAATTGCCCTTCTCCTGAATGAAAGACTGTAACGGCAACAAACTGCATAGCATTTCACCACACAGTTTCTGTGATCTTACCAATGATTTCTGCCTATGCAGAGAATCAACCAGTGCCTGCCCATCTAACACCCAAATTCCCTTGTGTTCAATGTGAGGTTGACTCTCATTAATTACCTTAAAATATCTTAACTAAAAAATACATGAAAATATTTTTCTCATCTTAATATGATGTTATAAAAGACAAGATAAAACAATATGGTTTAATTTATGGGATAATGCTTAAATAAGCTTTGAATTTTTCAAAGTTTTATGGAAATTATGGTGCCTTGTTCTTTAAATAAGCTCTCGCTGGTACAGTCACTCGATTTGATTCCAAACAGAAAGCGAGAAATCAGAACCTTTCCTTGCATTTGATTATAGAGAATTTTCTGTGAGGAGTGTAATATGCAGCCCCTTTTTTTTTTTTTTTTTTAAATCAGCTACAATGTTATGTACATTGGGAAATTCTTTTCAAAAACATTTAAAAGATTATTAGCAAATTTTTGGAACCTTCATTTATGTTGACAGGGTGGTTGGTGTCAAAAAAAAATGCTCAAAAAGTGCCAATGCCAAGACTACTGTTTTAGGATGCACATTTCTAATGAGTAAAAACTACAGTATATTAACACCCTCCACCCAAAAAAAAAAAAGGTTTAGAATTGCTACTTGACCATCAGGCAACTCAGTTATTTACTCCCACCAAGGGGGAAGAGTAAATAAACACCTCAAAAGGCTTTTAGAAAAGGCTGTATAAGCAACTAAGCCTCAGAAAGTTCTTTAGGGCTCACCATACTTGAAAACTGCTCTATTTTTACTTTATTTCTTAAGACTTAGAGGTAAGGAGATAAGGAGGAAAGTATGGTTCTTCTCATGCTCTGATAGATCATTTAAAAGGTAGAATTTTTATTTTTTTTTAAAACAGTAAGCTCTTAATTTAAGAAACAATGTATACCTGCCTCATTCTGATAACACAGAACAACAAGGCTTTCTAGTCAACACTCTTGCAATACTTTTCCTGTGCCTTCCAACAATTCACACCACAGGGCTGGAATCATGGCTTTCTTCTCTATGATGAGCAAGTAACATCCGTGAAATCTAATTAGAAAACATACTTTTCTATGGGCTATGTCTCACAGAGAGAGTAGAAGAAGGCATCCACAAGCAGAAAAACAGCATATTTTAGAGCATATTGATAACCCCTAAAAGTCTCTTCTCACAAAGATTACAGAAGCAGGAGGAAAAAGGTATTATTGGAAAAGTCGTGCTTACTGGAATGCACAATCAGTTATGTACATTCCTGCTTGCTCTGTCCAGATAAGAAACCAAATCTGCCTAAGCTGTGTTGGTTTAGTGGCACATTAATATGTAAGCAGCCGGATTCTTAATTTAAAATTCATGTCTCGTCACAATGAACAGTTGCATATTAGCTTGCAGAGGTTCAAACTCAGAAGAACGTGATTATTACAATATCAAGGCTACTAATATAAACTGATGTTTCTTTTCAAGATTACAAAAAAAATTGTGGCGAAATCAAGAAAAATATCTAAATAGTTAATCCAAAACAACTCTTCTGCTCTGAAGGACCTGAAAAAATTATTGAGTAACCTCATGCATATGAGCATATTAAACAGTTATTTTTTTAAATTAGACCATTTCTGCCACATGCTCAGAACTGAATAACCCAAATCATTTATCTTAACAGTCCTGGTTTCCAACAGGCATCTTCACAGCTGAAAACTCTCTGGTCTGTTAAAAGAGCTCAGAAGACATACTTGAAACCTACAATGCATTAAATTAAACAGCAAATCTTCACCAATAACACAGAGTGTGCTACAAGTGCTGTCAGAAGAGTCTAAGTCCTCGTAACTGTCAAATCCCATTTCACTGCTTATGAGAAAAACTTTCATAAATCAGCATTATACTAGTGCATCTGTGTGCGCGTTGTCTCCATACACACATGCAAATGCTGATAACAAGCATTGAGGGAAGCCACCTGAGTAAAGAACAGTATCAATGTTTGTTTGAGTTTTTTGTTTTTAACTTATGCGAGCAGGACACAATGGAAAGTCCACAAGAAAATCAGACAGGAGTCAGGACCCAGATTTGGGCATTTGTGTTCAGAACAAATGAGCTTTTCCCTCAGACACCCAGTCCCGTGGCACCAAGAGCCTTTCTCATGGCAGGACTTTTGGGTGCCCCAAAGCCACGGGCGATTCCAGCCCCCCGGGTTCTGCCGCACTCTCCTCAGCAGGGAGATCTTCCATGCTGTCTGCGCACCTTAAGACCTGCTTCTCATGCGCTCGTCCCACTTTATCACCTTCAGCACAACGTGGCTCGTGGCTGAATCTGCATCCGAGCACAACCCCAACCCACACCTTGAGAAATGGCCGTACCTCAAGGTGAACCCTCAGACGGCGCCCAAGTCGGAGCCGGCACAAAAGACGCCAGGGACAGCAAGAGCAGCCGGTGGAGCAGATACCAACCGCTGAGGCAACGCCAAAGGTTAATTTGTTATCCCAACTTTCATCCGACGCTGCAGATAGAACGCCGAACCACCCTGGCGAACCCTTGCGAAGGAGGCAACGAAGTGCCGTTGCACCGCTGCCGGGCTCGGCGGCCGGCCGGGGCCAAAGGAGCGCAGGAAGCGCCGCGAACCCGCCGCGTCCCAACCACCCTGAGGCGCCGCGCCTCGCGGCGACCGTTGGGCCCGGCTAACGGCTGCGGGGGCGCGCGCCCCTTACCGCCCCCCCCGCCTCCCCGCGCGCCCCACGACTCACCGAGAAGCCGGCCCAAAAGGGGCAGGAGTGGCGGACGCGGGCCGAGGTGGTGAGCGCCAGGGCGGCGAAGCTGACGGCCACGATGAGGCAGCCGAGCACCATCTGCGTGACCCCCAGGGCCAGCATAGCCCGCGAGCGGGCGCGGTGCTGCCGCAG
>VWZL01002112.1:4003543-4089713 GCA_013396915.1 Stercorarius parasiticus | reverse complement strand
GAGGCGGCGGCCGCCGGCCCTGCGGGCAGAGCGATGTGTGCGGGGCAAGCGCTGTGGCCCGGCCCAGCAGCGGACAGCGCCGGGGGCCGGCAGCCGTGCCCCGGGGAGGGCGGCCCTGTGCCCCCCGGCCTTGTGTAGCCGCGGCACCGCTGCCCCCAGCGCTGTACCAGCGTCCAGCGGCAGGGGTAGGGATGACTTATTTCTCACTGCTGTGCAAAAGGCACAATACCCAGCGTCATTCTAACCTTTTTTTTTTTCTCCCTCCCCAGCGAACTACACCAAGCCTCAGCTTGCAGCATCCTACTAGAAATACATAAGCCCCCAGAATGAGCCTCTATTTATGAAAACTCCCTGCCCTGATGCTGCTCATGACAACAGTGTCCAGCGTGGTTAGGCTACCCACCACACCTGGAGCACACTGAAACACCAGTTTTCTGCAGAAGGGAAACCAGTGATAGCCTATTGCCTGCAAACACCTAGGCCTACTTTTGAAACACACACCAACAGAACCCAAAAAACAAGAACAGCATCTCACTGTATAGAAGCATAGTTTAGGTAGTAACACTATTCCAGGGCTAATGTTTCTAACACCATAATTGGCTACAGCAGTATAATTTTTTCTATACAGGAATTGGTGTAAGTAGTCTACATACCTGTCAATACTGTGATACTCATACCAAAAGAAGAAATCCTAAACACAACATGTAAGCCAGGCTTAAACCTTTGTTCATGAGGTCCTCTTTTCTCTCAAGAACTCTTCTTTGCATAAAATAGTTTGTTTCCTGGGGAGGTGGTAGTGGGGAAGTTTGCCTTGATAGGAAAGCATCAAAAGATTAAATCCCCTCTCTTTTCATACAACGCTCACGTATTTTTCTGTAACAGAAAAAAACCCAAACAACTTGCTGCTTTTCACTTAGATCACTGCCTGTGCCACAACACAGGTTAGGATAACAGACAATACTGCTGTCACCCCAACATGGCTAAAATACTGCTCCAGCACATGTGCAAGTGATATTTTAATTAGATCCAAAAAGCACCTGACACAACTCTACACTGAAGAGACAGCTGTTTTGCTAAAAGTTTTTATTCTAATGCAGAATAGTACTAAATTAACATTACTAGTAATCAAAAGAAGAGTTAGTTTACAATGTCTTAGTTTCTCAGGCTGGGCATGAACAGAGTAGGAGTCAGCTAAAAACAAAATACCACCACCACACGCAGCCCCCCTTGGCCCAGTACTCAGCCTCAATTGATATTCCTGATTTGATTGCTGGCACAGGAGTGCTGCCGCCCACATGAAAGCCCAGGTGGGACACCTAGATGAAGGGAGGTGGGGATGTATGCTAATAAAGCACACTGAATTTCTGTTCATACCAGCTCACGCTAAAACTAACTTCCACTTGCTTTTAATCAAGTAGAACTGTTTGCTATCCAACACTAGAAACATTACTTCAAAACATACCTTTCAAAGTCAAGGAAGAATCTGTGTGCTAATATTCTGCCAAAAAAGAGTGAAAGGGGCTAGCAAAAAGAAAAAAAAAACAAAACGCAGAACCAAACAAAACCTGTGCAGTCTTCATGATTAAGCAGCTCATGCCTTGACCAGCCAGAAATGCTTAAGGTTATTCAACAGCAGGACAATTAGAATCCTTATAAAGAATAAATGCATTTAAACCTCTTTCTGGGTGTTCTCATTCAGGAGTAAGATGGCCCTAGGGCCTGGGGAAATTAGGACACATTATACTGTGGTATGAATTTACATCTCGCTAACTCCCTGTGATGATACTATTGTATGCATTAAGTACAAAGCAATTTACATTCATTTCCAAGGACTTTCTAAATGGCACATACAAAAAAAAAAAAAAAAATCCATATTTGCGGTCAGTCCAGATGAGGATCTGGCATTGCAGACCCACATGGCTCATCTGCTGTCTGTGAACCTCACATGTGGGTAAGCTCTCCAGTAATCGATGTGTGCACTGCTTCCAATATGGCAAACAGGCTACCAGAAAACAACTATTATAGGCTTCCAGTAGGAATCCACGGGAGTTTAGATCACATCTTGTTCACGCCGATTTTCCTGAGCATTCAGGTGTAGATAGATATTGTTCAAGATCTGAATTAGCTCTGGATACACTTCTTAGCTTTCTCCGAAGGCTCTCAGTTGCTGGATTTCTTTGAGAATGATTTGAGGGCAATTTGGGAAGTATTATTGTCCCTAACTTTAAATTATTTTGTGAAGAGATTTAAAATTTTTAGATACTTTATTGGTATTTTTCAATACTGCATCATTAAGTGTAACTTAAAGTGAGATGCAGTACTAAAATTTCTTACAGAACTGTAGTAACAAAAGCATTGTAGTAGCCATGTTTATATTTGAACACAATAATATACTAATTTTTAATTTAACAAATAATTTGATCATTTCCTGAAGGCAGACAGAAGGGTACCATATATCAGACCTTATTATTAGCCTATTAAAAAACATCAAAATGCAGAAGCCAGCATGATAATGATCCCGCTTCTATGGTAATTGTCTCATTACTGTCAGTCTTTACTGGCTCCCAACCATTTCAGAAAGCAGCTTCATGCTTCATACTAGGAACTGTATTGGTGGATCCAAGTTTGTATTTATTCTACCTCACTTTCAACTTTAGTGAATTTCATGCATCTTTATCTCTGCAATTGTTACTTGAAATTAAGTAAATGACATTTTCAAGTATGACAGAAATGAAAAACGAGCAAAAAGAAGTAAATTCATAGTTACAGTAAGCCTTGTTTACCAATTAATGTAGATAAGGAAACCATTAAGAAGGTGCCCTACAGTGTATAGATACTGAAAATACATTTTCAGATGTACATTTTATAGATGTACATTTTTTAGATGTACATTTTATAGATACTGAAAATACATCCAAGGGCCCCTTATGCATAGCATGTCTCAAATTTGCATACTTTACATGATTTTATTATTTTAAGCGGCTCCTCTCTGTGTATATAGCTCTAAACATATAGAGCTTAAAAAGCACTAGTGATGCAGGTTGTCCCACACAGTGGACATCCTAAAGATGTAGTGGAAATTGGTCAAATGAGGTGGTATCATTGCTGAAAAACAAAATACATATTTTTTATATATCTACACATACACACAAAATGAGGAAAACCCACAAACACACAAAATACCTCCCTTCCACATCCAGCCTTCATAATGCATTCTAATATCTTGATTTGAAGATCTATTATTTTTATTATTCTAATATTAGGAAGTAATTTCTCAGCCATTCAGATGCCGGGTGCTTACAACACCAGCAGTAGCAATTCTACTTCCTTTGTCTACCCTGCTCATTCTTCGGAGGGAATCAAGTAACAAGACCACAACAGCCGGGATGAATTCACATGATGTGTACCATTATTTCTTCACATGTATCTTAAAAATTAATTATCTTTTTCCACGGCTATACTTAGACCTGTTCTGAAAATAACTTGTAAGGCACTCCAACTTACTTTATCTCAGATAACCAAGAACCATACCCAACATAACCAATTTTTACAGAAGTAATGAAATTGGTTTATGGCCACAGGCACCTAAATAAAAAGTCTGTATCACTGGCAGAACCAAAGGGCAACATAGTCTCACACGTCAACTTTTAAGCATATAACGACACTTGATTTCAAATGCAACAGAAGCTGGTATTTCAGTAAACTAAAAAAGAAGTCTGCATTTCCTCGCACTCGGCAATCAATCTCCCTTAAGTTTATCTTCCAAAAAGTTGTACTGGGCAGGGAGAGAAAGGAGGGCAATAGAGCAAATAATAAAGACTGCTTTATCCATATACAACGTTCATTTGTAATCAGCATCTTGCAGGAAGTATCCTGCTTTACAACTTGAAAATAAGGAAAGAAAAATCCTGGTAGCAGATACTAAAATGAGTCAAAGACAATGAGACACATGGCAGTGCCCATCCATACAGGAAAGCATCACAGGGTCAGGCCTGTAGACTTGTTTGACACTTACTGTGGCACTGCTGTCTTTGGTGTTACTTTGCTTACTGGTGACACAACATTTGTCTTAAAATAGGACAGCTGTCTCTGGTAGATTTGTAGCTAAGCAATGAACCTCTAAAAAAAAAATAATTAATAATTTACCCTCCCATGCTTTTATACTAATAAAAGTATCTAGTGTGTTTTTACAGAGAAGTTTTCACTTTGCAAATCCTATGTACAACATCACTACCAGTCCCATCTTTTACAGCATTTTTCTGTGGAAGGGAATGCCTGAAGAGTTCACAAAGCACACTGATTCTGTGTACAAAAGTGTTATGAATAAAAACATGAAAAGAATACCATGAAGATCAGCAGATTCTGACTAAGCCCTGCTTCTCTGTGCTTGAAACATAACTGCCTATTTATGAAGTTTTTTAAAAGGATATATTAAAATCAAGAGCATCTCCCTTGCAATCATCAAGAGCCCTGTAATACACCGATGCCTAGACAAAGCCTGTTTCCAAGAGGTAACACAAATAAAGAGGGCTGTCACGTCTCCACTTGTATGCTGCAAAGCACTGCCTTTGGTGGGGAGATCGTGCCCAGAGGAACAGCTCTCTCACTTGTCTGTTTAAGGACTTGGAGTTACATGTGGATCCCTGAACTTCTCAGCTGTTTCCTGCACCATCTCGGACCTGCGTATTGGTCTGTTACCTGAACCAGAGGGTAGACCCGAAGGAGGCAATAAAGAGCAGTAACTGCTGTAACTTTACACCCGTTGTTATTGTTGTGTTTCCTCATGGTTTTACACAGAGGATCATCACAGATTAGTTGGTTTTACAAAAACAGCATCCTTTAACAACATAATTTAAGCATATATAAACCCATAGGATTTACTTCCATAGGTAAGCCAAACGGGTTTTAAACAGGAAAGCTTTGTAGATAAAAGAGAAAGAAACCTCAATTTCCACACTGTAATCTGAAAATAGTCTGGCTCTCTCCTCCAGAAATACCTACTTGGCATTACTTCCTCCATGTGATTGGCTGCCCTGATGAGTGTCCTGGAGTGCTAGAGACACCACTGAAATCAAGATAATTGCCCTGCATTTTATGGCTGCTTGAAAGTTGAAATTGGGTACGTGTCTTGGATCTGAAAAGCAGATTGCCCTGTGGTTTTACAAATGGCAAGCTAGAACTCACATTCTTTTAAATGAGACAGATTTCTTTCCCAGAAGATCACCCCTGGCCTGGCAGAAAATGTAATCACTCTGCAAAAATAAAAAGAAACCACATAAAATGAAGTACCACCTGGTATTTTCTGTTGAAGCATTAGCAAAAGGTAACAAAACTATTCTTAATCAGGAGTTTGGTCTAAGAAATTAAAACATGGAAAAATATATATCCAATACCACACAAGAACTTTTGAACCAAAGTTTGTTTGGTGCATTAAACCATACCACTTTTCTTCTATAAAACTTTACAATATGCAACACTTCTGTATATACATAAACTGGTAGTAGCGATTCCTTACTGATCCCATTNAAAGTGATAACGTAGAATTAGCTACTTCACACTGTCTCTTAAAATGATCAGACTTTACAGGGACAGAGTCTATTGGATTATCTTCTATTGTAGAAATTAAGTAGTTAAAAGTCCCAAATAAAATTTAACATGATCATTTTTAATAGTGCACAATATTGCCACTTCATTAAAAATTACATCTGGATTTTAGTGGCTTAGCTGAATAAGCATTTGCAAGTAGGTTTTTATTTCCTTTACTGAAAGAAAAATTACAGTTAACATTTTAGGAGTCAAAGACTTAGTTTGCTGAAAAAAACATCTCAAAACTTCTTATTATGATTCAAGAAATAAAACTTTTACTAAATTAATTTGTTTGATTTACAGGTAAGTGATTTAAACTGTTTAGCATGAAAAAAAATAAAGTAAAATCAATAGTCCCTCCCTAAAGCATCTTGCTGAGATTGTGGATTTTCTGGTAAATGACATGGGATCAGAAATTAATCTGCTTGTGGGGATCTGCTTATTCTTCTTAAGACATGTACACATTACTGAAAAGAAAATGGGAAAAAACTAACAAATTTCCAATCACTACCAAGTAAAAATCGTCAAAATACTAGGAAAAAATTTCCAAGTCTTGTCTTCATTGATTTTTTTCCTTTTACACAGGTTTTTCTGTTGTCCTAGTTTTATTGGTTCCATCACAACTATTTGGTAATGAGACCTTGCAAGAAATAAAGCAGCAATAAATCCAATGCTTAATTTCCAAATTAACCAAAAATTATCGTAAGAAAATGTAAAGACAAGAAAAACCCTTCTTTAGCTGGATAGATACATTTTCTATAGAGCAGCTTATTAAAAGCACATAGTCTTCCTAGTTGTAATCTGTAGATGAGTGAAGTTTTAAACACAGGGCAAAAGGATCTTTCTTGGAGATCCAGAAATTAGTGTTTAGTGGCTGAGACATGCCAGGTTTATTCAGAGGCACAGGGCAGGTAACTTAAATAAGTTAAAGGCCAGCTGCGCTGCTCGTACCAATTTAGCTAAAGCCCACCCTAGATGAACACAGCTTTTTCTAGTTTAGACAGTTGAAGCAATCAGAAAGACTATTCAGCATAGAAGCTCAGGTGGGCTGAAGTTAAGGATTAAAATAACTTTGGTTCTTAGATGCAACATCTATTTCACATGAAGTTGATACTAATATTTATTAAATCAGTCTCCAACGTATTGGATCATTTTCTCAAGATTTTTCTTTATGAAATGCAGCTGAAAATCAGCAGGCAAAATTGTCTGTATATATTTAAAACACATACAAATTAATTGGAAGGCAGAGTTTAGTATTTTATGTAATGACTGCCCATACATGATTAGATGCATATACTGTAGCAGTTTTGCCAGGTGTGAAAGCGTTAAACCATATACTAACCTACAAAAAAGACTGGATGAAGAAGAAACAACTCAGAACTAAGTCGCACAGTTTTGTCACATTTGTGGAAAACTCGCATGTGAAAGTTGGAACAGCCCTTGGGCAACCATAAACTTCTACAGCTGGCAATTACACAGCAAATCACTCCCCGACCTTGGCAATACTCTAAGGGGTAGACTGTATTCTTAAATAAGGTCTCAAATCTATCTGCCAGAAGAAGTCTTCCTTCATAACACAGGGCTTCAACTTTGAATTCTAAGGCAGGCAAACTTGCTTCACAGCATCACCCACCTGCCCGCATCTAACACAGCTGCAATGCACTGGCAGTTCTGAAACCGGTCTGTCTGAAACTCCTCCTCCTCCTCCTCTGAAGACTAAATGACCCAGAGCAGAGTGACCTTCTGATGTCCCCTTGCTCCAGGCAGAGACACGGCAGGACTAGTTGCGAGCAGAACCCTGCCGATACTAGTACAATATATTTTACTATAATTCAGACCCTCTTCTCCAATCTAGTATTTTCCACCAGCGCAGATGTACTTCCACTGACATTTACGTATTTGTCTTCCTTTCCTTTTTGCTTACCTAGCCCCCGTGATCCTTTGCATTTCTCTAGTGTTCCTGAATACCGCTAGCCTTCCCTAAATGACTCTAAGTAATTAAGTGTTCTGTATTAGGTTTTCAGCTCGACAACACACAGAGTAAAGTGAGGAAAATTACATCATTGTCTGGAAATCTATACTTGCAGAACACACTGAAAGTTTTATTAGACTATTATACCCTTTTTGCCTTTTTTTTTTTTGTCACATCCATTTCAAAAGCAGAAGAATTCCGAGAAAAGAAAATATCTTGCTGCCATTTGTTTATTTGAGCATCATACCCTACTATAGCACAAATCTGTTGTAACCGCTGATGAAATACAGGATGTATTTAGGATCAAACACAAGAAAAAGCTTCCCTCGTAAAACAATCTTTATTATTCCAAGCTAGCAAATCTTTACAAGTCATAGAAGCAATGTGAGAAACTTTCTTGCTAGAGGGAGTTCTGTGTTGGAGCTAGTAGTCCAGAAACTGAGACTGAGATAAAGAGTACTTGGCCTCTGCATTTTTTTATGAACTCACTTTTGGTCCTGCCTACCATATTTATTTCTATGCTATTTAATATTGCTACTTCTGATCCCCTACAACATCAACAGCTCTGCTGTAGCAATAAACACACAGTTTTCATGTGCATTAAAGTCAACAGCCTTAAGTCTTGATTAAACTGAAGCACAATTACATAAATTGGAAATCATTAGCCTGGCATTTTAAAAATAAACACATTCTGCCCCAAAGGATGCACTAACATAAAATGACCATTTCACACCAATTTAGTTTACCCCATGCAACTATTAGGTGGTCTCATGGTTTAAAGCTAGATAAATTTGTCTATCTGAACATACAAATGAGAAAGAACTTGAAAGAAATGCACTATCTTCTCATAATTTTAAGAGCAAAATTTTGCCTTCACGTTTTGTGCGTGTCACAGTTTAAAAGGAAAGAAAAGGGGGGACATTGAGATGCAGAGCAGCACTGAGCTGCAGAGCAAGTGAGGTTTTATGCAGACGCCTTATCCGCTGTGTACCCTGCGCAACCGTCTCTGTTTAGATGCAATCTGTGCTGCTAGTCAGGTTGTCAGATATTTAAATAAAATGAGGACGGCTGGAAGATGGCTACGGTTTCTTTTTTTTAAACTGTGTGCTGTAGCCTTCCTGGGGAGGACAGAGGTGGCTAACAAGAAGTTCAGAGTGATACAAAATATTTCTAATGCAGAGGCTGAAATTTCTGGTTCTAAGTGCTTATTAACCCAGACTCATCTAACTACCTTTAATAAGTTTTTATGCAACCCACAAAACTGCTAAATACTTTTAGTCTGATGCAGCATTTTGATTTTTTTTCTTTAATACTTTTTACTCTAGAAGAATAATCTTTTGCATGTTCAGAGCACACTTACAAGAGCGTTGAGAAAGACTGAGTTGCTACATAATGCTGCCCATTTAGCAAACATGCCATGCAGAAATACTGAAAGATAAAAAAAAATACCAAAACAAAAAAGCCAAGTAAAAGCACTTGTGAAAGTGCTTTTGGACGTATTGGACAAGATTTGTCACAGCACTGATGTTCAACATAGCATCTCATGTATAACCGAGAATCTGAAAAAAGCCCTTGTTTTAGATGGCACGAATTGATGATTTCTCTGAATGTGTATAGTTTTCATAGGAACTATAAAATATAAGTAACTTGACTGAAACCTCTTTTTAGGTTGCCTGAGAGAATTAGATTTCCTACCTTGGAAATAAGAAAACACTTTTCTTGAGCTTCCTTTGTAGTACTATCTATTCTTCACCCAAGGACAGATGAATCTCTGCCTGATGAGAGCCTGAACCAATACCCACTGTCACACAATTGCAACGGCAGGTTACGAGAAGAAAAGTCTGTAATAGGGGTACAGTTCTTCAGCCGTTCTTTCTAGAACTCTAAGGTTATACTGTCTGCACTTTGCAAGAATTAAAGAACTATTTTTTGTTACACTAGGGATACAGATTTTTAAACCCAGTTAAGGAAATCACTTCTGTTCAGAATACTGCATCGATCTGACTCACATCAGGAAAAGTAACAATTGCTTTTTATATCATCAGACGACTCTGCTGTGTCAATACCTATCATAAAAATATCTAAGATCCACACTTCATCAGAAATTTTTAGTTGCCCTAAACTGAGAAAGGTTAAAAACCCCACTGCTCTGAAGGAAGTCACCCAGAAACCCAGCGCTTCCCTTTACAGAAGGGTGTAGCTGAACCTGCTGCTGAGGACGACAAAGGGCCAAATAAGTAGAAAACTATACAAGACTGAAAAATTTAGAGAAGAACCAAATTTCACAGTTATTAATCAGACCCTTTCAATCTCTGTTGAATTTTATTTATTTATTTATTTATTTATTATTCTTATGTTTCCTACTCCAAGTTGCTATTTCTTTCAAAATTTTTTTCACTTGTGATGAAAGTTTATTTTTTAAGTCAAACTTTTGTTACTGTCCATCTCTGTCCAAGCACTGCAGGGAAACTCTTTTTCTGACTTCAGTGTATTGGCTGGAAAGAAAAGTGCTTTTTCTGAGCTACAACCAAATACTGTTTGTTTAAAACAAGTATGTCTGAAATGCATCACTCGCATAAAACATTCTATCTGAATAAATTCCATACTTCCCTGAGATATGTGGGATTCCTAGGCATTATATGGACTTTTTTTTTTAAATAGAATTTGTCAGAAATATATATATATTTACTACAAAAAGAAGTTGAGACAGTCTTAATCTACGCTTTCTGGAAAAAATAGTCTTCAGGGAGAGATTACAACTTCTGCAGAATTAATTTTGATACGTTTATAGTTCATGTACAATTAATATTTGAAAAAGCCTTTATAAAATTGTTAGCCATATGTACTAAGAATCTTTAATTGTATTGCCATAAGTTTAAGTGGTTTATTTATGCACAAAACCATCATTTCCCATTCAGCATAAAAAATTAAGTATGGAATAAGTCACGAAATTACATTTGTTCTGTGGAAAGCTGTCTACTTAAAGTGGTATAGAAATCCAATATTTAATTTTTATCAGTATTCTGAATGTTGGGTGTTTTTATTTTTAAACAGCAAACAAAACTTCCTTTCCTCTTCAAAGTGCTTTTAAAATAGGGTACTCATTCAACACAGATGTGTGGCACTCCTTAAAACAGGTTTTGTATGGTCAGAAAGCAAATGGCTAAGTTTTTATCCGAATTAGCACTCTTATGTTGGAAGGTGCAAAAAAAGATCACGGGACTCAGGATTCAGTGGATGTGTACTTTGGAAGGAACAGATCCCTCCAAGCAGGGCATCTAAAACACACGTGCTACATTGTGGCCAAGTCAATGTGACAGATACTGGCCACGCTACCTGAAAACTCTTATTTATGCTTTTAGAAGGTTCTCCTACTGTTCTTACAAACAATAAATCTTATCTATTCAAATGATTGTGCCTAGTAACATTTCTAGAAGATGGTTCCCTCAAAAGGAAAATAATCTTTTTCTATAACTTCCAATACAGAGTTTCTTCTATCAGAAAGACTGAAATTCTCAACAGTTGTTTGCTTATGTACCATATGACGACAGGAGGGAGGCGTTTGTTCTTTTTAAAGAAATACTGCCTATATCTTTTCAAAAGCTTGCTGTTCCCTTGAGGGGGGGAGGAGGGGAGAAAAATCGATGTGGCATATGAGTGCACAACGAGGAGTGCACTTTGCCATTGCCGCCCGGGGAGCAGTGCTGGCAGCATCCCCAGCCACAGTGGCCCAGGGTGGGTAAAGATGACAGGCAAGATAAAATCTCTCTTCGGTTTGGGCAGTGCCAAGATGAGAATTATTTAATACGCTGAAGAATTCTATTCAATCACCAACCTCTGTTTTTCATGTTTTCATGTCTCAAAAGAGGAATTTTTTTTGGTGATAAATAAAAAAAAAACCACAAAACAAACAACTTGCATATCCTTCTTAAATCGTAGTGGTTGTAAGAGACTGGTACAGGAAAATCTGGCAAAAACTACAGAGGTGGAATGTAAGCCAAGGATATAAAATGGTTTGGCAGAGAGAAAAATTCCCTGCAGGGTTTACAATAAAGCCAATAATACGTAAACATCAAATAGAAAGGTGTAGGGAAAAAGCAATTACTCTAACAGAGTATTAGTTACTATGACAAGCTTTTAAAAAACAGATTTATCTTAACTGCCAAAAATAATTAAGCAGATTGTCTTGCTGCCCTTCAAGCAAAGGAATTTGTGAGATATTTCATTAAGGCTTTGTGCTTCTTTCTCCAAGAACTAGCAAAATTAACAAGGTCAGCTTGAGTACAGCTAGGATTACTCTTCATCCAGTATTTTATTACAATTCTTAATACTTTTTTTTTTTTTTAATCTCCCTCTTGTGAAAGCATTTCTTCTCAAGGGGCCTTTTTACAGTTTGCCAGATTGTTGGGTGCCCTCTGTTTCACCCTGCAGCAATAAGCACTTCTCCTGCTGGCACCACCAGAGGCAGAAAGGGCTGGGTTTACCTCCCATGGGAAGTGGTATAGTGTCACACACGTCTTCAGCATTACACTCACGCGGCTGAAAGGAGCAGCCCAAGACACCAAGAGCAATTTGGAGGCAGTTGCTCCATTGCAGAGAATACCAGACGTAGTTGAATTCTCATTTCAACTCTTTTTCTGAGTATTCCAGTTCCTGGGGTATCACAGAATTGTTTGGGTTGGAAGGGACCTTAAAGATCATCTAGTTCCAACCCCCCTGCCCTGGGCAGGGACACCTCCCACCAGACCAGGCTGCTCAAAGCCTCATCCAGCCTGGCCTTGAACACCTCCAGGGATGGGGCATTGACAACTTCCCTGGGCAACCTGGGCCAGTGCCTCACCACCCTCACAGTAAAGAAGTAGGGTAGAAGCGTATGTTGTATAGTGGAACTGAGGAATTCAGCAGGGAGCCCCTTAGGGGAGCAGCTGTTGGATAACACTGAAGGAGAAACCAAGTTTAGTACAGGCCTTTAAATTTATCTATTTATTTTCCCCCATGAAAAGACTGTTTATAACTCAATAGTTCAGAAGATTTTGTTTAAATCTAACAATCAGTTAATCACCCTTGACCCCCATCAGACTACTGCCTGAACAGTTTCTGGTGCAGTAGCTGTTTCTGAACAGTCTTGGGCTGACACTTTGCACATCGTCATAAACTTGGTAATATTATTTTGGGCTGACTTCTGATTTTTACAGATACATTGCTTGCAATGACAAAACACCTCTGAGACTGCAGGATCAAAGGTAGCCTAAGCCGGAGAGAAGTTAGCATGCACATTCCCATTCGTCATGCGTATAACAGTAAGTAATACAATGGTTTAGGGAACAATTCCAGAATTGTGCATTTGCTGTTTGTAGAAGAGGTATCTTTCAAACAGGTTCTCTAAACAGACCTCTTGGATGCTGCAGGCTTAAAGTTGGAATATAATCACAAATAAATTACAGCTACTATAAAAGAAGGTAATACAACACCTTATAGTGCTGCTTAAATGATATACAGCATGGACAGAACTATTCCATTGCAGTCCCTGAAGAACCTGGAATGGAATGTCACAGCAGTGAAGATGAGGCATATCTGCCAATTGCAGAGTTACCTGAGGTAACCTTATCTATGATCAACGACCAAATTCTGTCTTATTTTCACAGATAACAAAACACTTATGATAAGACTGAGGCTTCAGCAGCTGTATTAACAGCATTCTGGAATCTCAAAAATAATTTTTTGCCCAAATTACGTTTCACATTGATGAAAGAGATGAGAGTAATCTTACTTCTCTGCTAGTCTGTGTCATTTATTTGTATATGCATTCTCAGAAGATCATATAAAACATGAATATAATTTTCTATGTGAGAAACATTGTCCTTGAATGCATCATTGTACAACTGATGCTCTCAGTACTGTATTCTTTTTGGCTTTTTAAAATGAAAACATTTTAAAAATTGTCTAAAAATTCAGTTACTCCTTCTACAAATACAATGTTTAATATAATGAAATCTAAAAAAGAAAAATAGAAAAAAAATCAATTGCTTTGAGATGCAGACATCATGAAGTCCCTAGTGTTTTAGGGAAGTCAACAATTAAGTAATAATTGTTATTATGGGACAATGTATAAATTGTTCACATTGGACAATGAAGCAATTCTTCTAATCCTTTTGGATACAGATGTGCATTGTTAATGAGTAGTTTGTTAGCTTTAGTAACGTCAAAGTGTTCTGACTATCCAATTCAGTGAAATTACTGCCTAAAACAGGCATGTGCTAGGCACAGATTTCACATAAAAGCGTTCATTGATGTGATTTGTCCTTAGAATTACAGCAACCTACTCAACCAACATAGGCAATACAGAGGTTAATTACCAATTTTAAGCAAAAGAAAAGAATGATTGGGTAATTTATAAAAATTAACCGGTCATATGCACGATCACAACTTTCTTCCCAGAAGCTGGAGGGAAGATGTAGGGCCAGTCACAGCATCAATTACAGTGAGCAGGGGTCTTTTGGATGTCTAATTATGTTAATTCCCATGAATAAAAGCAACTAGAAGTCTCCAGAAGCGCAAAAATATATATATATTGTTGTGCTGAACAGGCACGTATTGCTTCCATAGAAGCTGTGAACCTGGTTTTAGTCTTCAGACTAGTGAAATGTACGATGCCCTCACATTACTTATTTAACTCAGCAGACGCTGTAGTAAGTTTGCAAGAACAGTTCCATTCAACGTACTCCAGCACAAAACTGTTACATACGAAAATACTTCTGTTCTTTCATTTTGCTCCATTTTGGAGTTGAATCCATTCAGGAGACCCTTCCAGCGTTACGTGAAGTGGGCGTATGCAGGAACATGCCTGAAGAGCCGTATAGTCAATATATGCTTGAACTTTTAAAGACAAATGCCCTACTATTCAGCAATAATGATTCTGTGTTAGTAATGCCACATAGCTTCTATCCACTATGAGGGCGAAATGTTACTTGAGGTTAAAAAAGTAAATTTGTAAGCTTCAATAATTTAGAAACAATGAAAAAAATCTGCTATTCTGCTTGCGTTTGTTACCCTGCATGAATTCTTACAGCGTTAGCCACCCAGAGAGAGTTCTGAAGGCTACTAGTACTTCTTTTTTCTTTAGTAATGTTCTGCATTAACAACTAGAGAGGATGACATACCTTTTGACAGTAACCTCTCTGATTTACACAGGAGCAGCAGATACTGCGGGGAAGGGCATCCCCAGGCATTGGGCTGCAGGGTCCCTGCACTCCGTGTCCCAGGAAGATCCGGGCCCACACGCTGCTGCCTGGGAGCCGAGCCCACCCCTCAGTTTTAGGGGGGGTTTGTTTGTTTTTAAGAAAAGCATTTACTGTAAGCATTGTGCTGCTATTAAAAGATAAGGGACATTTTTGCTTTGGATGTAGAGGTAGAAGCTGATAGAATGGCATATTGTGCACGTAAGACAGGACTGAAATAAACACACTCTGAAACATAATTATTAAATAAACTTTCCAATGTGACCTACGCAACTGAAGGAGAAATACAGTCCCCCATCCCCTCTCCCAGATAAAGCTATTGGAGCAGTACATAATTTTTAATGAGATTTTATAGCATTCTGTAATTGTTTCTTATCTCCATTGTATTACTAGTTCTTTGTTTTCTGCTCTATGTGTCTATATGTATAAACCTATTTTTTATACTTATATTTTCAGTTGTTATTGATAGATAAGTATAGTAGCCTAGACCTTTGTGGAAACTGCTTACAAGGCACAGGTGCTGTTCTGGAAGAGAATAAGCTCTAAATTAAACTAAAATCTACACTGGAGAGCCAAAGTTTACACAAAATAGATGCCTACTCTGTGTAATTCAGGACTTGGATAAGCCCCGTAGTCTGTTCCCCTTGATTATCAGACTGCAAATGAAGGATGTCTGTCAGGGTGCTCTCAAAGAACCTACCGCAATATTATTTTTTTCTTTCAGAAACCCATCAAAAATCGCTTTTTTTGAATCAAAGTCTAAGGGAACATTCCAATTTGTTCTTAAAAAAATGCTAAGATTTAAAGACCTAGAGAACTGTAACTGAAGAAGCTTTCCGCTATTTTATTTTAGTTTAACAAGGGCTTCACCTTGCCCACTTCATTTTCTGAAAAATGCTTGGCTAGTTCTGCCTGGGAAAAAAAAAAAAAAAGTGTAGAATGCACACTGCAAAAATGACAAAAAGAATCCAAGTGAAAAATATTAGGGCTTCTACTTGGTAACCAGTTTTGTTCTTTGCACGTCTACACGAAGGTCGAGTAACTCCATTCTTTCAACTCTCATTCCCATTGAGATGGCTCGGCTCACCACAAAAGGAGGAAAATACGGGAGAATAGTAGAAACCAGCAGGCTTTCTGCTGCAGCAGGTATTCAAGCTGTAGTAGAGCCACCAGTGTCACAGCAGTGATTCTGCCAGCCTGCATATTAAAGCTCCATTCCAATGGGGTTTATCCTAGACAGTTCATAAACATCCTTCTATGGACCTTCACGGGTGAATTTTATCTGACACACTCTGAGAAACAAAAAACCCGCAACACTCAGGGCTCACCAGGAATTATACATTTGGATGTATTTAGTTATAACAAGAAAAATCCTCTATTTCAACAGTTTTATTTTTCTCCCACTAATATTTTCACTCCTGTTCCTTTCTTTACTCTCATATATAATAGTTTTGGAAGGTGTAGCAAGAAGGTAGAATTACTTGTTTGGCTTTTTCCCTTTCAAGCTAATATTGCACAGAACCTTCCTAAAAACAAGACAGAAAAAATCTAAATGGCACTTCATGTTTAAAAGTAATAGAAAAGACCTGTCCCTGGTGCATGCATATTGATGCACAATTCTATGCCGGATCAAATAAAGTTCTTTCATTGAAGGATTTTTCCACTAACCCTTTGCAGTTTTTAATATTATTTTCCACAGTTTTCTTCAAGCATATTTTCAGGTTTTATTCTTTCCTAAGCCTGTATTTCTTTTAACTGAAAGTGTTAACAGAGCTTAAGTTTTAACAGAGCTCAAGTGTCTCTCTCTTACATTTATGCCAAGAAATTATGTTTCTATCTCATGGCCTCAGGGAGCACTGGTGCCTTTGGTTACCAGCATTGCCAATTAACGCTTCATTTTGGCTTTCTATAGATGTTAGGAAACGTTGTAGAAACTTCATACAAAGTCCCCAAGAGATGCCTCGCTGCAGAACAACAGGGACTCGGCATCCGAGCGAGCAAACCATGCTGTCACCTGCATCAATGGCCGAGTTGCAGCAAAGACCTTTAAAGCGTAGAAGAGACTGATGATTTGTATACAGCAACCAAAACCCTTTGCAATATGCCCAAACATTTCTGTTCTCATTTACCTTCACCAACACTCACTCACACAACAGCACAGAGGCAGCAGCCCAGTTAGTTGGTACAGGTTTTTTAGCTCCTGTGTAGGTAACACCACTCCAGTATGGGAACAAGATGTCAGGAAGGCTAAAATGAAGTAAAGTTTGTTAAACTCATCTCCAGATAGAAATCTGAACTAACAAGTTGGAGTCCTTTTCATCTTTGAATTATGTAATATTTAAAAACCATTTCTAGAATTTAAATTGCCTCCTCTTAATCATTTTATGTTTTTTCTCCTCTGACACTACTTTTCAGAACTTAGAAGGATCTGGAAGCTTCACCCAAACCAGCCCACTCAAGAGAGACATTTTGAGACGCCAGTTATTTTCATCCTGACCAAGAGGTGATTCTGTGTAACTTCTCTGCTGTTGAAGGGGAACCTACCTTTTTTCCATTAAATATTTCCCCCCCCAAGTGTCAAGTGAAATGGCAGTCTCTTCTTGATTTAATAAAGAGAAAATTTTAGCCAATACACTTGTCTCACCCACAAGTATTTCTGAAGATCTAAACATCAAATTAAATTACCACTTCTTCGATTGAAAAAGGAAGAATAACGCTAGGAGCGTGTGCATTACTAACTTTGATTTAGGTAATTCAATACTATTTTCCTCTATGAAAATTATTCTAACCTCATTCTTTTTTCTCTGCTCCTTATCAGCTGAATGATAAATAGCCTTAATAGGCCTTGCAAGTCGCAAACAGACAGGTGGTGCAATGATGGACTTTCCATTAGCTGCATTAGCACAATGTGTTTTTGGAATTTCAAGAGGAAGTTATAAGCACATTGAGCTGTTACAGGCTATTTCAATAAATCACAAAGCATTTTATTTAACTAAGTCTCTTTTAATAGCAATATTAAAGATATGGATAGAAGTATCATTAGTATGAACAGGTTTGATATACTATACAACCTGGTTTTGTCTTTGATTTTTTTTTCTATCCCGCCTGAATAAAAATAACAGTTTATGACACAAGTAGGACTTGATCCTTTGATTCAAACATAAAATGTTACGATTGGTAGCATGTATTTTGTATTACTGGGTTCCCGGCCTGACAGCTTCCACTCCCTCTCCAGCTTTTTCCAAGGCTCAGGACATTACAAGTATCAAGGACTAACAGCAATTAGCATAGCACAGGCAGCACTATCGGCATCAGAGACTTCCGTGCAAGAGTAAATTCTGTAACTGAAGATAACAGCTTTGAAGGAATGAAGATAATTTTGCATTACCAAAATAGGGGTGCAGAAGAGAGTAAAGCGAATATTCAGAGTATGTATTATTAGTCAACAAATGGTATATGACCTTCTCTTTTTAATTTATTAAAAAAAATAAATCTCTTTTTACTATGAGTGCAGTCAAACACTGGAACAGGTCCCATCAAAAGAGATGGAACAATCATTATCTTAATTATTTCAGGAAAGGCTGCAAGGGGCCGGGAAGAAACAGCGGAGAAAGGTCCAAGCCGTTGTGAGGAGTGGGAAGGATTATGAAGCTAATGCAAATCCAGGGCATATCTGCAGCCTTCATCTCAGGACGCACAAATACAGGAGAGAACCTGTCCCTCTGCCAGGGCCCGAGATCATATCGCCAGGAGCTGACATCCAGGGAGCTGGGAAGAGCAGTGCTGGGGAGTTTGAAAATAAGCCTGGAAATTTAAACCCTAGAACGGAAAAAGCCCACAAAACTAACAACACTCCATTCCCCCCCAAGGAATGGGACTGAATGTGGTCAAAAAGACAGTTAATACAGTGGACTAAGGCCATATATACATTAGGATTGTATTGTAATGACTCTCGGCTTCCTATTTCCTAGGATTTTTTGAAGACCCTGATATTAGAGAAGGGTGGGAGATTCCACTGAGCAAACTCAACCCTGTATTAAAGTTTTCGGCTGCCTTTCAGCAAAACACACTACAAACCAGAATTTTTAATATCCTAGAAACTGATCTCATTATGTCGCCTAACAAGTTATCCCTCCTTAATCTGCAATATTTCTAATTATATTTAGTCTGTGAAAAATTGTAGGTAGCAGCTTGTTTACAGAAAAAGTCCACTGCCTGGTGAAGATGATGTACACAGAAGCTACAGTTTACCAAAATGCGTAAGCTATTTTAAGAAATCCTCTTGGACAGCATCAGAGAGTAATCTCATTTCAGTACAGTGCAGCTATCCCAACCCTCTTCAACCCAAGTTCAGGACCTCTCATGAACTCTTCTTCACAGATGGGAATGTTTCCAACAAAGTAGTGTTTTGATCATCTCCAAAGGAAAGGGTGTATCCAAAGATACTCTAATGAGGGACTTAAAACCAAGTTAATTACCATTGCAAACACACTGCAGTAGGTTTGCTGGTCTTTAGTATAGAGCTCCGCTTCCCTCTATGCCTTCCGGGTACAGCAGAGTGCGCAGAGGTGTCAGGATGGCAGTGTTAATGGGCTCTATGCAGACTACAGGATATTAGTCTCTTGACGGGCAGTTTAACCTATTTTCTGTTTACAATTTTTACATTCAGTAATGAAGTCAATTATCCTTTTGAGAGTCAATTGCTGATATTCCTATACATATTAAATGGCACTTAAGAAGCTATAAGTTTATGCTGCAAGTTGCTATCTTCAGATTTGCTATCTTCATAATTCCCCATGGAAGGACAGATGCACTAGCAGGGTAAGGTTCAGCAAAAAATATTCCTTGAAACCCTTTTGAAACAATGCTTAAAAAAAAACCTCAACCCAACAAACAGAAATGCTTAGCCACTGATTTATGTTAAAAGATATTTTGAAGTGTCCGTAGTAATTTATAGTTAAGTCTTTTTCCTCCCGTGGTATCTTACAGTGAACTGAAGTTTTACACACTGTTCGCTCTTTACCGTAGCCCTCAGGAGTGAGGGGGCAGCTCCCACCACAATGGGACATGCAGGACCTGGCAGATGAGGTTGAAGTGCTGCCATCCGGGGCTGCGTGTGCCAGCACTCACCATCCTTGAGCCTGACACCAGCCAGCGCAACACAAATACTTCACCAACGGCAGGGAGTATTGGGCAATGACTTATTTGCAGGCATCGATCACTCCTCTCATAAGCAGCCTCCATCCAGGCATAACTGCTTGATTACACAGATCTTGCCACATGCGCCCATAACAAGGTATTTCAGAATTGCCTAGGTTATACAAGCAGTACAAGATAAAAAGGAGAAAAACTGGTCTGGCAGGGTCGGGGGGGGGGACCTTATTTACTCAGAGGTAGCTGTTAATCAATACATCTTTTCATCCAAGTCAGTCTGGCATTTAAAGGTCTGTTGCCTTCACTGTCCTCGTCTCTAACTCTTTTGGTGACAAAGGCAGCACCAAGTTCTGTTTCCTCATATGCAGTAAGATCAGAAAATCCCCCTTTAGTAGCCAGAAAATTGGAGCAAGTGATCCCAGTCAGTGGAGGGCATCAAAAGCACCGATGTAGCCACCACACAGTTATAGGAGGATACTGCCTACAAGGCTAAGGCAAACTCAGACAGATTACATTTCATTTTAAATGGCACAAAACCAAGTGCCATTTGTCTGATATTGTAGAAAGTAAGTGTGGCTCATTCTTGGCATTTCCAAAAAGCATGTAGTTAAAAAAGTGCTGAAAATTTCACCAACCACAATGGCAAATTAAGAGTGTATTTTAAGAAGTCTAAGTAGAAGCCAGACAAGTGAGAAGCTACTAAATTCAGGTGATACAGCTATTGTTTCGTCTGTTCCTAGTGTGTATTCCAGGTCCACAGTAGGCTTTGTTCTCTTAAGCAGTGATCTCTGAGAGAAGTAAAGCCGGTGTCAGTAGTAGGTTTTGGGTACCTGTTAAAAACAGGGGGCTGGAAAGTGTAGAAGAGAAGTATGAGGGTTTTTTTTTTGGCACGTCCAGCTGGTAAAGCACTATTTTGACTTAATTATGTTGGCATTACTATTACTTCTAGCCTGTATTGTATTCCCTCCCGATAGCATCCCAGCGTCTCGATTGTGTTCCTAACAAGACCCTCCTGTGATCATCCTGTTGTCCTCAGAAAAAAATCCAAAGCCTGACTCTCCTATCTTTTACTGGAGACCACGAGTCCTTACACATCATATTAAGAGTGCTGTAAAATCCACATACGTCTACAAAGCCGGATTACAGCATGCATGCACACATTTCAAATTGCTAGCTGCAGCCCTTCTCTGCTTCAACAGAGGGTCACGTTAACAATTATTAAACGGTCACACACAGTGGGCAGCCTATTATATGTTAGGAAGGACCTGTCATTTAAATGGACTAATGAGTCTATGATGACTAGAAATAAATGTCTGTGGCAGCTAGATACAAATGTTTGTGACATTTATAGCTCTAAGGTGGCAAACAGTTTCCCTCCTAAGTGCTAGAGTAACAGCTAAAATGAAAATACAATTCATTTACCAAATCAAAATGAAAACTCTTTCTTGAAGAGCTGCAAATAAAATCCAACTTCAGTCATCACTTGAAGCCAAACACTCCACAATTATGATCCCACACAGAAACTGAAAGGGTGGTTTAAGTCTTAACTGTATACAATTGGGGAAAGTTTCTCCTCTAGAGGCCTATGTACAAGGCGGCTGCTTTAGCATCAATTCAAAGGGCTGGCCTTGCAGCTTTTGCACTGCAAGCAAAATGGGAAGTGATGTCGCCGCCAGGGACATTTCATGAATAAAGCATGGATTGCAATATTCTAGAAGCTAAAACCACCTCTTGTCATGCACTGAATCTTCGAAGTACTGCCATGAAAAACTGTTAAAGTCTCAATTCCCTCATCTTCTGTTGAATTCTTTCTAAAACAATAAACATGGGCTGTAAATATTTAACTGAGAGACAAAGGAGTTTTCAAATTCTAGTAAGAGCATGCATTACCTCCCCCATTCCCCTCATTCTATTTTCAAAGGTATGCCAAGGCTGTCAAACGTGAAACCTTCACGGGAATATTCACCGAGGGACTATTCAGGTGTGAAAAGGAACGATGAATACACATAATGCAGAAAACACAGCCATAGCTTCAACCTTGAAGTTACAGGGACCAGAACAGCTGAAGACCTGCACGATCTATGGCGTTCTGTGTGGCTGTCCACCCAAGGCAGGGATGCGTCACCGTGCCCTCGCTGCCTGCTGGCACCAAGCGTGACGACTGCCCAGACGGAGGTATCCATAGCATAACCCATCTGAAAACCACTGGCTAAGCGGAGTGCTCCCACTGCTGCACATACCAGATCACTTCTAGTATCAGGAGTTTTTAATACCACTTGACACTGGACACCAAATACAAGTGAGTGAATTTACCTGCTAAAGATGACAAATACTGTGTAAATAAGAAAAGCTTTACCACATTCATGAGTGCAGAGTGAGAACTTCATTTAAGTATTACATGATAATTTCAAAGTATTACCCGATAAGATCACATTATAGGATAAGAGCACCACCAGCAACATCCACACTACTGTGGCAACACCGCAGCCATTTAATTCAGGAAGCCTCACTGAACATAAACAATTTAGTTAGATTAAAGTAGAGCTATGGGCAGCTACAAGTACATTTTGTTCAATTAACAGCACAAACGTGTAACCCACTAAAAGGGATTTTGAGCTAGAACTAGATGTTTATTTGCTTCCAGTCTTCTTCCATGAACAGCAGAGTGTCACAGCAGGCCAGAGTAGGAGTAACAGCAACTGAGCCACTTCCTTAACCAGTTTATAAGCCACCTTGGTGTCTTACAGAAGGAAAGAGCCTCTATGAAGGCTCTATGAAGGTATGTTTCTCACCACACTTCTTTGGACATCATCAGATTCTCCCTAAGTTAGCAGGCCATAGATTAAAACTCACACAGACTCTTAAAACTGAGGGAACAGCTTCACTGGGGCTAGCACGAATGCCATGCTATCTGGTCACAAGAATCATAGGATGGCTGAGGTTGGAAGGGACCTCCAGAGGTCATCTTGTCAATCCCCCCCAGCTCAAGCAGGGCCACCTGGAACCAGTTAACCACAACCGTATGCAGGTGGCTTCTGAATACATCCAAAGACAGAGAGCCCACAAACTCCGTGAGTAAGCTCACAGTAAAGAGTGTTTTGTGATGTTCAGAGGGAACCTCCTGTGCTTCATTTTGTGCCCACTGCCTCTCCTGTCCTGCCACTGGCCACCACTGAAAAGAGCCTGGGTCCGCCATCTCTGCACCCTCCCTTCTGGTAGTTTGTTTCTATATCAACAAAATACTTTTATATATGTAAAAAAATAAAAGATCCACAGAGGCTTCCTTTCTCCAGGCTAAACAGTCCCAGCTCTCTCAGCCTTTCCTCACAGAAGAGATGTCCCACTTCCTTCACCATCTTTGTGGCCCTTTGCTGAACTCTCTCCAATACATCCATGTCTGTCTTGTACTGAGGAGCCCAGAACTGGACATAGTCCTCCACATGTGGCCTACACCAGTGCCGAGGAGAGGGGAACGATGCCCTCCTTGTCCAGCTGGCAATAGTTTGCCTAATGCAGCCCCGGAGACCATTACAGCCGCCTCTGCCACAAGGGCACACCGCCAGCTCATGCTCAGCTCAGTGAATCCTGAGCGTTTCCTGCCCAGACCTTCAGAAGGTGGTCTGACAGCAACACAAAGCATAGCAGGAAGGTTGTCTTATGCTCTATTAAAGTACAAAAAAAGTAGAGAGAAGCCAAGTCATTTCATGAGGTCTGATGGACACAGCCTCATACCCACAGTGTAGCTTCTTCTTACCATGGTAATTTGCCTTCTGTTATTGCTGAGGAAAACATCATTTATATGTTAGAATCACAAACAATTATTTTCAGCTGTAGATTAAAGGTATATATTGTGATTCTTATTACTGGGATTGAAAATTAACAGTTTCACTTCTGCACTTCACTCAATCAGCTGAGCATTTAGCTACACCACAGCTGAGCAGCACTGCTGTTCCAGAAGAGTTAGGGCTGTACAAGATACACTTTTGCTCTTCCTCTCTACAATACGCTTTTCTTTTTCCAAATATAATTGAAAAGATTTCTGAAAGTATATTTGAACTGACACTGAAGAAGAAAACCCTGAGCAGCTACTACATGTGACATTCAGACTATTTGGAGATTTCTCATTTTTATGCTCTTCTGAGATTTTCTTATAGAGTAGGCACTGCATTCACCTTATCTACCAAAAAAGTTAAAGAATACTCATAATATCCTCTTACTGTCTGGTCTAGAAACTGTATCTAAAACAGTTTAGTAAAATACAAACCAGCAAACATTCCATGAGGAGACATGAGCAAAAGCACTGTACTCAAAATAAGTACAGCAACGCCATTACACAAACACTGGAAATGCATATCACGAAAAAAAAGTCTTAAAGACCAAAACTTTTCACTTTTTGCAATGGAACAAAACATTACAAAGTTTAAACAAGCCCAGATTTACACGTTACATTTCGTGTGGGAAAAGCTTGGAAATCTCTGACAATTGATGACATTAAGACTCCCTCAGTCATTTTATTTTCCAAATACACATACAGTTAAATAAAAGTCTCACAATATTTAGAAGGTTCTCAAAAAGTATCTCTATTGTGGAATTATTGTTTTCTTCTACTTTATTACCTTTACTTACATGTAAAGTGATTCGCGTAAGAAAACTTGTCTCCACAAATCAGAAGTTTTACTAGGAAAACTGACCTTGTGTATGTTCATTATTTGTCAAGACATACAGAATGAAAAAAAATTACTTAAGATAGCTTTTTTTAGGTCTCCCTACCTGTCCACTGGTCACAATATGGCTGTTCTTAATGCAAAGTAAACCTACCAACAAAAATATTTAGCCAATGGCATGCCCACAAACACAGGGGAACAAAATTCTGGAATTCTGCACACACCATAAGCAAATACCATTCTCCATAGTTATATTTATCCTTACATAATTCTGCACCAGAACCTCAGCATCCTTTTCCAAATATTTTTAGAACTTAACATTTGCTAAGAATAAAATGATGCACAGATGGATCCCTGGATTTCACTGCCTCACTAAACATTTAAAATATCTATTCATTCTAGTCAAGAGCAGAAACATTTCTGGAATGTCAATTTTTTGCTTAACAGAAAGAAAGTGATTTCTTACTCAGCTGTGATTGCTGCAAGAAACATTACCTGATCTCATCACCCAAGATTAGTACATTTTGACAGAAAATTAGTTACTAGAGATAAGTAAATCTTCAGTCTTCTTGGATTAAAACATTCTTTCTTCAGAAAAAGGACATTAAGATTTTTTAGAATTTACATGTATACTTTTTCAGCACCTATGAGGCTACATGAAGGTATTTACAGAACATTTCAGATTTAAGTTCTTTTTTGTTAATAGAAAAATTGTTATCTATACTCCAAATCACTATTTTCTTAAGACAATTTAAAAAAAGAGCAGTTAAAAAGGGTTTAATAATGAATCATCCATTAAAATACTAAGGTCTCAAATGCTAAGAAGGCCTTTAGCAACAATTTTATTTTCTTAACTCCATATTCATAAATAATTACTCAACAGTCTAAACAGGAGTTTTGTAACTCACGTTCCACGTAGCTGAAGTTACATTCAAACTAATCCTCTTAAATGCTTATGTTTGATCCCAGCTCTACAGTGGGGACCTTGTAAAGCACATCTTCATTTCTGTAGAACAAAATAAATAATTTTCCAGAACATATTCCCATGGCACAAGTGTGAAAGGTCATCTTCTCCTTAAGGAAAAACAATTTTGCAAAATAAAAAATCCTTCTATTTTAGAATTTGATCCAGATCACAATATTTAGACTATTAAAAAAAAATTGTATTGTCATACAGACATCATATTGTTCTGAAAAAACATTTTGAGATAGTAAAAACACTAGCAGTACAGTTTACATAGCCTGTTCTTTGGGAAATTACTCTGTAGTAGACTGAATTCTTTCCTAAGGCCTGTTTCCAATTTTGTTCAGAAGAGATAGCAGTTCATGCAAAGAGAACATGAAAAATGAATTAACTGCAGACTACTAAAGTCTAGGAAAGTTCATAATCTCTTGCTGGGTAAATTACATTAGAGCATCCTTCGCGCATTTCCCCTGACAGTTTATTAGTCCATAAAGAAAACCAGCAATCCTGAATAAATGGCAAAGGCAGAAAACGCTGTGCCGAACCTGAGCGGGATGGCACAAACGCAACTCACCACAGTGAATTCTAGATTCCTGTTCCGCTGTCTCTCCCTTCGCTTTCACAGCTGACTAAGAACATCTATTTGTAACCCCAAAAGCAGCCTTCAAGCAACCACTGTTTTTCTGAAAGAGGCAGCAAGTCTCACAACATTAAGCCCATCGCCTTAGCGGCAGAACATGACAAAGGGCCATTTCTGCCAATGCAACCGGCCTTGGCAACTAAAGTGGCCATGGACATCTTTCAGCTGTACAGGCAGCTCCACGCTCCCTGCTGCCACTCCACTGAAGGCCAACCTAAGCTTTTTTGATGGATGAATTAATACTACAAATAACTTGTGCTCAGCTACCTTTTATAAAAAAAACCAAACACACACACACGTCTTGTTCAGGAACTATGATGTTGGTTTTAAATCACAGCTAAGCCATTTGAGGTTCTGTATTTATGTAATTTTTCTTATAAAGCAGAAAAGCAGTGATCTGTGGTGGGGTTCTGCACACTCCTTGCAGGACAGCCCCAGGCTTGTCTGGTCAGTGCTCCACACCGGGCCCATAACACATTCCTGAGGCTTGGAGAACACAAACTGGGGCAGGATCGCAGCATTCCAACAACGGCCACATCAATTTGAAAAGATGAGTTACACAGTGCCCTGTTTGTTAGTAAGTTTGAATATTTATTCAACACTGCTATAGCCCCATGTGAAAACTGCTGGAGAATGAATAAAAAAAGGGAAGGAACACAACATTTGAGGAGCATCCTTTGGAGCGGAATACAGCCAGCCTGCTTCTCCGGGCATCTCCCCTCGCTAAAGCGGGCTGCTGACTGTAAGGCAAGGCTCACCCCTAGTGGCTGGCTGTCACTGACACACAGGTAAAGAGACTGCTGCAATCGTTCAGGCTGCAGAGAAACCAGTAACTACGCTGATAAAAGGATTGATAAGAGGCTGTCAGAAGCTAAGGATGATTTTGTATTCACCGACTGGTGTTACACCTGAACTGCACAGGAGTTCTGCTGGAGAGCCCTCATTGCACAGGATCAGCTTTTGCCTGACAAAGGGAATGCAGCACAAATTGCTCATCTGACTTACTCATTTTTAACTGCAGTATTTTTAATTATATAATCTGTCTTTCATGGTAAGAGAAAGCAAACCTCTTACTTTCAGAGATGTTTTTGTTCCAAAGACCAGTGATTACCTTTGTTCTTCTTGTTTACCAAGAGTAGCCCAATTACACACACACACACACATTATTACGATGTGATGAACAACACTCAAGACCATATAGAAAAACTATTCCTTAATGTCTGTGCAAATCCAGTAAAGGATCAAAGCTTACCAACTTCCGTTGCAGATATGCAATTCTGACCATCTCAGACTGTCCAATGGATCTTATGGGAGGTGAACAAGACTTTGGTACAGGAACACACCCCCCATTGCTATCAAAGCTCAGACACTACAGTGGTGGCAGGTATATACACGAAACCAGACTTACAGGATAGGTGGAATAGTTTCCTACGTTTTACATCTGAAGGTTAATTCCTGTCATCTTCACTTATTTACATTCAGATCCATTTTCTTGAGGGGTTTTCAGAGTATCCCTCCAGCCACTGTAAAACTAGTTGCCCATGCTAGAATAACCGCTTTTTATCTTAAAATAGGATTGAAATGGAGCACCAATGCACACATCAAGAACTTACACTCCTCTTTTTCCATTTCTGTCACGTTTTTACCTAAACACAACATCATGCAGCTATTTTTGTATGGGAGTACATGTATTCTCTAAATACGGCTTCATCACTAGGAGAAAACCAGAACTAGTCACTTTGTATTTTTCGTATTAAAAAAACCCGAGGATCACACCTAGAAAGCAAGAGTGGCACTTAATTGCTTCAGAATCGTTAAGTGGTTTGAAATCCAGGCACACGAAGCAGTACAAAGTATGTTGGCCACACAACTCACTCACTGCCACTGCTATACTTTAAAAAGCTACTGCCTGCAGACCAGAGTAGCAAAGTCATCAGCAAACTTCTAACTATCCAATCAAAACAGAAGACAAACAGAAAACATGTCAGAGCAGTGCTTGTTATTAATTTAAATAAAATGTAATAAGGAAGTGTGAAGCCGTACCTCTGCGCTTGCTCATCACCTGTTCTCATGCTGCAGAGGCAACGTCTGAACCCCTTGGTCACAGACTGATGCTACTCTCCCTCATATTGTCTGGGGACTAGAAATGTCTACATCCTGTACAGAAATTTATCAAAAAAACACATAATCAGGGAGTTTTGCTAGTGGCAGTGGGTTTTTTGGGGGGGTGGGGTTGGGGGTGTTTTTATATAGAACACTGCAGCAGAATCAGCTGCATTTATGGGCTCTCAGGAAATTTTTTTATTTTTTTTTTTGCTTTGTGGTAATTTTCATCTTACTTTGCGGAAAACTGCTCTCCCCACTTACTGGCATGGTTTAAAACTAGGCAGCTGTTACTAGCACACGCCACACCTCCATGCCATCCATGCGCATTAAACAATGGGAATTATATTTATACACCACCAAACCAGAAAAAAGTTTCTATTATCTTGAAAAGGAACAAACCCCACAGGCTTCTTTACCAGCAGAGTACCACATGAGGGTGTGGGTCTGGGAAGACCAGATCAGATAAGTAAGCTTTCTTATTCTGGGGAGACCCATATAGCTGTGTAAGTATTACTGCAATAGTTTGTGTCTGAATTACCTTTTCAAGACTGCCTTGACCAGGAAGATGTCAATTATTTAAAAATAATGAAAGCCTGTACATTAAATATAACCCAAAGATATGTAAGCCTGCTCTCCTCACCCCTGTGTTCTCAGCAGACATCTAAAGTGCTATAAATGTCTTCAGTGTGTTGCCGGTAGAAATAAAACTGGCAGCACCAGTGGGACTGCCAGTGATGCCCAGGAAAAAGGACTGCAACTCTTCTTCCAGCACAGGCCCTGACTGTTCTTACGGGGGCAGCAGGTTATCATTTATGTAGCTACCTTCACAGCATTATATACCATACAGTAAGGTTCATATCTGCATACATCTTGCACCTTTCCACAGGTTTTAGCCAAGACAAACTGAAAACAGCTAATACAAACCTTAAAATTATGGCAACTACTCCCTGGTCACTAAGCTGACTTCCCTGATGTATTACTTTACCAACATGCTACTTCAGTAATCAAATATATAAACTCCTTTATTGTCAATGTAGTTAATTGTACCATACCTTTTTATTCTGCATTGTCATGAACTTGAACTATTTGGTCATTAATTCAGTAAGGACAAAAGTAAGTATAATTAGGAGGGAAATCACTGCAGCCAGCTTCACTGTTACATCATCCATGCTAGAAGTTCACCATCAAGCTCTGTATTACAAATGCTCCTTCTAGCAAAGAAGTTTCTTTTTGACTCCTTTCTGCAAAGAAGATTTTTCAGTGCCGGGTTTCCACTCTGGCAAGATTACCTCAAAATCATTTACGTCTTTGGCAAGGCTTTTAAATGTATATAGGCGTACTTTTAAGTGCACACTATAGGTTTGATTAAGTATCACCCTGGTAATCCAATGCCAAGATATAAAAGCACCTACCAAACTGAATGGTGGATCTCATTTTCCTTAAATTCTACAGCCTGTTTCTCACTCAGATCTCCCCCCAAATTCTAAGCCCTAAAGTTGAAAGAAAGAAGATTTGAAGTAGTTCATAATTTTTCTGGGAAGACATTGATTGTTTTTAATACAATTTAGAAACTGATACATTAACCGACATGTTTTAAACCTGCACTCATCTTAACAGGCTGTAATTTACACAGTGTTTTCACAGCCTATCGTATCTACTGTGCTCAGCAACTCTTCTATAAAATGGGAAAGTGCTGCAGAATACTGTAAAGACAAGGTACATAAGCTGAATATTTAAATAACAGGGGCTTTTGTTCAATTCTTTTAAAAGAAAGTTTAATATGCACTCAACACCCAAGAAAAAAAAATTAGTATCAGCAGTCACTAACAGACTACAGTTTCTTTCCTTCAGAATCTATTTTTTCAGTTGTTTAGCTAATTGCTGTTAAAGTCAATAAAAAGGACCCTTAGAGCACGGCAATAGTTAGCATTAGGATAACTAGTAGAGAATTGCAGGTTTCTCTAGCGAGAATGGTTTGCTGCAACAGAGACATTATGTGCACAGAGAGGTATATGGCATTTAACTCTGTTGAAGGGAACTTATTTCAGGTTTTATGCAAGTTTTTCAACTCTATTCAAGTAACATGGGTAAAGCTGAAGTGATCCCACCACTTTGTGTATGTGCCCAACTCCCCTCTCCCCAGCCTTTGTGTATCATAAGAGGTCCTGCTGGACATCACATCCTTACACCACCTTCAGAGTACACACCTGCAGCAGCATTGATGTTTTACAGAAACTGAGAAACCTCACACTCTCCCCACTACTCACAGTTCTTTTGTTTCAGTTGTCGCCAGGTGAGCAGAAGTCCCTTCCCTCGTATCTGTCACCCATCCTTCCATCCAACTGCCCCCCACAAATAAATTCGGAACAGGCATACAGGCCATCGGGTCAGAAACCAAGAGAACACCACCCAACAGAGCAAGCTCTTGCAGACAATGAAAACACATGACACTCCTGGTTTGATAACGCTCTGTAGTGGTACCAAAGACTGGCACTTATGATTCAAAACCAGATGAAGCTACTGGAGGTTCTGAAGTACTTCTGATGTACAAAGTTCTTCACAGAGAGCAAGCCACAATGCAAAAAAACCCAAACCCCAAGATGCACACATAAAACCCGGTATACACCCCTAACTACAAGTGGAGCACCTAATTTCCTCATACAAAAGCGTAACATCTTTTATCACTTCCGTATGATACGCAGAATGGATCATCTGGTGAGGTCCAATTAGGTAACACAAACCATAGCTACTCCCTCATCAGCAACCAGCACCTGTGGCAGGTACCAAACCACCTTCCCAGGCCGAGGGAACAGTGGGGCATTTTGCATTCATCTCCACTCTTCCACCTCCCGCTGCCAATGCTGGAGATGAGGAGTGAGAGGCAGTTAGTGCTGTGTGATAAACTTCAATGGAAACTTCATATACCTTGTCACAGGGCACACGAGAGCAATTTCAGAATGAGCATTACTGAATTAACAACTGACAGTTAGTCTAAAATTTCTTCTTATCAGTCTAAGCATAAATTGTGCTTTCTGCTCTCTTCCCCAAGTTCACAAGGTGACAGCAATTCTAGCAGCACAGCAGCAAGCGAAACTAAGTGTTTCTCTTTCTTCGCTTTTGGTGTCCTTTATTACTGCTGCAGTAACAAAACAGGACAACTGCACTTGTAGAGAGAGAGGTCCTGTTTTGGACCTGTTCTCTGCATCTTACGCAGTAAGAACTGTCAGCGATGCTAAGTGGCAACAGACAGCTGTATCTGCTAAAACTCCACAGCAATCTGAAAGGATTGATAAGTGTTTCAAGCTTCATTAAGATAGCTAGGATAGCACCATTGCTTCCCCCAAAACATCCTTTAATCTTTGTCAAAGCTGGGTTTCAAGCCATATTCAGTGATAGCATAATTATTTTAGTGTCACCAGAATGACAACTGTTTGGCACAGGGCCGAGTAGTCTACAGTATTCAAACTAATAGAAAAATCTAATAAATAACATGTGCACAAACAGCCAGCTTCATATACATTCACTAACACTAACCATATTTATTCTCAGATGCTTGCTCACAGGGTCATAATGCACAGTTCATTTGGATATAATGAAAAATAATTTTTCCCCACTCATTTGATCTTGCCAATGGATGGAGCTAGTTGCCAGAAAACCAGTAGCACGCGGTGAAGCTTTCCTCATGAGTGACTTAGATATTAAGGAAACATTTGTTGGACATGCTTAACATCTTTTATTCTCCGAACCTGTATGGCTTTTATTTCTGTCATCTAGTCCAGGTTACGTTCGAGCAGACAATCTTCAAGCAGACTCTAAACATTGCTGATTTGCTTCACCTAACCCAGCTTGGCAGAAACACAAAAGTACTTTGACAACCATAACTTGTTTGTGTATGTGTAGTTGAATACTCATTACTACTTTTCTTGAAAAAAAAAAAAAAGAAAAAAAATTTTTACCAAGAACCTAAGCAAGAGATGAACAGTAATTCTTCATTCATTGAGTATCTGTTTCCACCATTGAAGGCACTTGTTTAGAAACAAGCACAAGACTTGAGATTTACATTATTAAAACTTCTGTACAATTTGCAGGGCTAAAGCTGTCCAAGTACATCTCTGTGACAAATAGGAAGAATTGGGAGATGCAGTTTGAAAAATTCACATTAAATAGTGAATAGAGAACTATAATAAATTTAAATATTACATGTGAACTTACCTCCTGCAGAGCCTGACCTATATAAAATAGATTAAAAAACATGATCACTTGCAAGGATAAATATTTCAAAAACACTGGTACTTTAAAATAAGAAAATGTGTTATTTTAACACTGTTATTCTCAATGGCCTTGTTTTAATCCACAAGCATTGGAATTTAACGACAAGGAAAACCTGCATGTGGTATAAATATACCCTTTATAAGGGTAGCGGAAAGATATTATCTGGACGACTACAATAAAAGAACTCAGGACAGTTACACCTGAGTCTGGCGTGCTGTGAGGATGTCCCAGACGCAGACAACACGACTGCAAATGGTCATGCAGTGTAACTCCAGAGTTCATGCAGTCCCACTGACCGCCTCCTTTTGCGGTGTTTCATATACTTCTTACCAAGATCTGAACTAGAAAAGAACACTTAGAATTTTTAGCATTGGAATTTTCTCCAAGGTGCTTTGCGTGCCATTTTGAAACCTTCCTTTCTGCTGATTCAAAAAAATACCACCAATAATATTATCACCAAGAGAACTTAAAAAATGTCATCCTGACATGAACAAGGCTTTTTGCCGCTGAAATTTTTTTTGCTCTTACAGTTGAGATAAGCCATGTTATAGTAGTTATAGTAGTGAATGCATCTTCTAGGACAAGTCGTCTGAGAAACAAACTAACTGGTCAGTAACAGTACAGAGGGGAAACATCAGGGTTATGCACTGTTTCCCAGCATTATTTAAAAATAGCTTCTAGAATTTATTTTCTCTTATAGAACAATAGTAGCTTACTAGTTAGCCACCGAGTACTCCGAACAGGCCTGGTAATGGGATTCTGGAGGAAGATCTTTAAAACTGTATAACTATACCATGTGTAAATCTACATGGTAGAACACTACCCAAGTCTTTGGAAGAGTGGGTATAATGAGTAAACTAGCACCAACATAGTGATTCATTCAAGGGACAAGCCTACCACTCCGACTTGTAAAGAGTATTTCCAATGGGTCCACACTGGAGTTCATCATTTCAAAAGCCCTGCTGTGGACAATTCCAACTGACTCCACAGAAGAGCTCTGCTTCGTGCATGAACATATGGCAGAATCCAGCTGCCTACTTACATAGGAAAAAAATCAAAAATTGATTTTGTCATACTCACATAAATGCATTTCAGAAACAATAAGGTACTACAATCTCCTTTATTATTTTAAAAACAGTTTTATTCTGTATATTTAGAAACGTGTAATTTTAATAACTGCAGAGAAAAAAAATCAGCCACACCTGAATAGCTAATAACTCATTAACAGAATGCAGTGGTATATTATCTAAACAGTAGTAGTGCCATTGTGCCATAATAAATTGTCTATTAGTAAAAAAATACATTTCAGGGCACGTAGTACAGCATCCTTATGACAAATTACAGTAGGGATACTTTTCAAGAATTTAATCAAAGTAGAGAATTCCGAGTTATATTCTTTAAATGCAGCACTTAAAAAGGTAACAACTTTGTGCATTTTTAAAAAATGTCCTTGTTCGTATATTGTAGAAATGCTGCTTTATTGCTGCAGATGTCAAAGTTCAAGGCTCAAAAGGTATGAGAATACAAAGATATCCTTAAGAAACTTTGTTTGTTTTTATATATATTTATATATATAAAAAGGTAAAGCTTATAAAAGTTAATTTACAAACCAAGAACAAAAGTGGTATGCACGCATTATATACAAGCAGTCTATAACATCTATAAATTTTCAAATGCATAGCAGAAAACATACCATCATTTTCTTCTGGTTCTCTTCTGGCTGATGAACACAAACAATACTCCTTCTCTCAACCAAACTCACAAGGGGTTTTTTTTGTTTGTTTTGTGGATTTTTTTCCCCTCTTTCCCCAGTCTCTCATGATATATTATCTAGGTAAGCACAAAAGCCATACAAACTTAATACAGTGAACTATGAGAGCTAAGACTATTAAAAACATGAGGGTAAGGCATCCCTGCTGGTTAATAGGTCTGTAATGTGGTTAATTTACAAATCCAGAGGCAACTGAACCATAGTCATCCCACATGCTTTTCCCCCCTCCCCCCTGCTCTCATGACAGTGCTTCCACATACAGTAAGTTGATGTGTTTGCATTAGCCTCTCGGCAGAGGAAAACATCTAAAACTGTGCTAGCCCAAGTCAATTGCCATTTCATTGGACAGGTACACCAAAAGTCATTGAAAAACCAGAGACTGAGCTGGAGTCTTGTGAGTTACAAACACACACAGCTGTAAAAACGTAGGCCAAATTCTGTGTTTTCGCCAGTGGAGTATGAACCAAATTCAGTTCCTCTGAATGTAATTCCGTTGGTACTCTCAGATTTTAAACAAAGAAATACTAGTAGTGTCCTTTAAAAAAAAAAAAGGAAAAAAACCAAAACCCCACAAAAGAACAACCAACAAACCAAAGCATACAGAACCTGCAAACCCTACCTTGTTCCCACCGTACACTCCCTGCTTGTGCATGTATTGTGACCATGGTTCAAAGAGTGTACTTGCTAAACCACTGTTAGTTAAAGCAAGATGCTTAAACACTAAGATCCATTATCACTTATAGAACAGTTAATACTTGATAGAGTGGTTCAGTTTATATGTAAGGTCCATCTCAGTTTCACATTATTTACTCAGTCAGCTAACTTAATATTTGTAAGTGGTCAATTAGGACTGAGACACAGTTTGCTCCAACAAGATAGTTTGGATCCCCGGGAAGAGACTTGTTCTGCCAGGTTTTGGGGTCACCTGTGGGAGGAAAACACAATGCTGGTGTTTAGTATCCGCTGTCAAACAGTGTACATCTTGAAACAACCAAGCTTTTGGACAGGAACTTTTTAAGTTCTGAATTAACACCTGTTTGTTTTTTAAAAACCTGCAGTTTGCATGTTATTAATAAAAAAAATAACCCTTTATTTTCATATAATGTAGGATAGATCAGTTATTCCAAACAGATGCTGTGCCACTCGTGAATTGCTAATATAAGTTTTTCTACTCTACAGCACCAACATAGCGCTTCCCATTTGAGAAGTGTTAACAGTGAATAGCTATTCACTGGCTCTTTCCTAAATTGCCAGAAAAAGTGTTTTGAAAGCTAATCTGGGTAGGATGTCTTTGAAGTTTCTTGGAACAATTCTGAACACAGATGAGTCAAATCAGAAGTTATGTTGTAACTAAGCACTACGACACACTGGTGGTTTTATTTTCTATTATGAAAACTACTGTGCACAGAATCGTAGTCGTTTTGCAGCTACATCCAGTATACTTGTTTAAAAGCCTGAAATACTGACATTCTGAAAGGAATTCTAGGTAACTGGCACATACTTAAAAATCTTTACAACAGATCTTATCTACTCATGGTCAAAGGTCCTGTGTAACACACTGTTACAAGGGGAAGTCATCAGCTGCCATCTCACCAGACAAAGGTTACATTCCATCTGCACAGGTAATTCTCTCTTTCAACTGGAGAAAGCATTCCTCATTTACTCACCTAAACCCACTACTAAACGCTGCCACTATACATAAAGTGTCATCATTCCACTGTACAACAGTGAAAAATGTACTGAAGTTCTCTTAAGCCTTACAGATACATGACATTAAACAGCTTGGCCAAAACAGATCTGCCTGGAGAAACGTGCAGCACGTTAGAGAACCCACTCACACAGGCTGCAGACACCGGAGACGTCCGCGTTACATGAGACTGGTGTGAATTCCACACAATTCCCTTGACCCCATGAAAACAAAATGAAGTACGCAATGCACTGAGTGATGGCAACATCTGATGTAGGGACAAAGAATAGAAGTGGCCTGTGTATAGTTAGAGAATGCAAACAAGTTTACTGCAACCAGCTGAGACTACTTATTTCAGTCCCGAAGCCCATAATGCTGGAGGATTTTTCATTTTATAGATGCAGGGAATTCCATTCAAAACTCACATGATCAAATCTATTAGGAGAAAGGTAAGACAGGACTGAAGGACAACCAGGTCCTAGTCTTGCACGTGACACAGTGGCAGACTTTTTTCCAACTTTTCCTCCTAAATACATAGTAAGCATTAGACTGTAGCCAGTGCAACATCTAGCTGTTAAGGATGTTTTTCCCATACTTACAACTGCTTTGAAAAAAAAAAAGCGATCCTTCAGCATTTTACTAATACATTCTAATAGGTGTGGCCATAAAAGGCAATTTTTTTCCCCAGTCAGTTTTAATACCAGAATTGTTCAAGTTTTTGAAGGGGTTTAACAGTAAAATATCAATAGATGAGGCTTAAATGTGGCAGAAAGGATGTTAGTAAGTGCAAATGAATGTCACTTGTAGGACAGAACATGGATACATTGAGAAAAGATGAGGTAGAGCAGACGACTGAAGAGAGAAAAAACCCAGAATTGTATCAACTGTTATTATAAAGCCACCTCAAAAATCAGAGTCCCATAACCAACTAATTTAGAAAGAGAGAAAACAATTATTTATTTAAGACACAGTATGGTCTACTTACATATCATAAGACAGAATTGCCTAATTTTAAAGTTTGTCTCGAAAGAGCAATGTTATGATATACATCCCATTTCAGATTAACAGAATGTGGTGTTATATTTACAGTACAGAAAGTGGTAGGGGTTAAATATACACGCTCTGGCTCTCACCCACACATGCGCGCACACACACAGCCCACTTTGGAAAGGGAGAAAAATGTCTCAGTAGCTGTTTAGATCATTTGAGTCCTTTCCCTTCCCTTCAAGTAAGTTCATGAACAGGTGCTATTAGTTACAAAGGAGGTGTTGTGGCATTTTTGTACATACTTGTCGTATCTTCTGGGACCCTATCATTTATGAGTCTGTGTTTTAACACTGCCATGAATCACACATTGTTAAATAGATGCATGCAACACATGCATATAATAGCTTATAAAAAAACAACTAAAAAATATTGCCATTAATACCTCTAGGCTATTGAGTCCCCATCAAGGGGATTGATGCTTTAATCTTTCAAAGCATCAGTGCTTTGGTGTTGACAGTGATAGATACATTGGTGACGGAAGATATGCATACATGGTGGCTTAAATGCTGTATACAGAAGTACATCGTGCAGTCATTATTTAGATCATACGTACACATTAATGGTTTGAACCTTCCACCATAAGTTTTGAAGGTAGCTGAATAAAGCCTTAAGACTTTTTCGCAGATGTGCAAACATTCCTTTTTTAGATCTCTGTAACCTCACAGCCGTTTCATGAAATTGCTTGAAACTTGCCCAGAATCCTCAATTAGGCTCCTCACTGAATTTCAGCCAATACATTCTGCCCCTCATCCCAGAAAGCCACAGTGAGGTAAAAATGAGCAGGTAAATGAAATTGCAACCTAGTTGCAACTTTTACTATCAACCAGAAACTTCCGGGTAAAAGGTGGTAGAGAAGAAATAGGCAGAAGCAAGCAAGAGAAGTCTTGTGGAAAATCCAGCTACATTAGAATGAATTGTAAATGCTTTTACTGAACACTATAGTTTTCTTAAATGACCCAATTGTTAGCATCACCTTGCACACATGGAAACAGTTAACAAGCGTTAAATCATGATTTATGAGCATGCAGATTGTTAAGATTTGTCAGAGTCCTATATGGTTAATTAAGCAACAGACAAACACCAGTTATGTTACAAAGGCCAATCAGAGGTACATAATCATTTCCTCTCGGTTTTAGTGCGACTATCATTTCAAGTGTATTCAGCTGCAGCAGTCCTCAAGAAAGAAGACAAGAGTAGAAAAATACGATAATATTTAATAGACTAGAGATATTACTCTTTTTCTGCTATCATGGCTTTAGCTATGAATTTGCACCATGAGTAAATGTAAGGAAGACATTTGTAATGAAAGTGAAATGGGAGAGTTTGACACAAATACAATGATTGAGTTCTTTATATTACACAGCATCACCTTTAGCCAATTAACTTAAATTATACGATAGCACCCAAAAGCCCCAAAAGGACAGAGGGAGGACAGCATACCCGACGAGGAGTCGGAGGATTTTAGAGCAAAAGACCAACCATCAGGGGTCATAGACGCACAATGTGGCAGGCGCAGCTCCACCGGCTTCAGGAATTTTAGTCCATGAGGCCCACACATTACCAAGGGGCTAAGAAGTGTTTCACCTACAGTTAAGAGAAAGAAAAACCTGTTAGTGATTCTTCCTGAAATAGGCTCAGAAGTATTGTATAATTACACTGCAAAGCTACTCAGCAACTTCGCTTTAGAGAAAAAACGAGAACATTTTGACCTGTTGGTAAAGAATAGCACTTAGTAAGACTGTGTCTCAGTCTCTTTCAGTCACTCGACTGACTTTTCAATGGAACCACAATCTCAAAATGAAAAAGTATAAACAAGTCTGATGATTAAATCATGTTGGGATTGGTTTTTACCCCCTCATGAATTTCTAAGCAGGTGCACCAAAAGAAACAAATCCCCCAGCCTGTGAGCAGCCTTGTTCATGCTTCTCTTGGCGCTGCAGGTGCGACGTTCTGCCTGCAGGGCTTTATGGCACACTGGGCTGAATAAAGCCTGCAGCAGCTCAGGAGCCTACAAGCCTTATCCTAACAGTCAGAAGAGAGAGCATACAAACACATAGGTCTATTTTTAGTTTAAAACTCCAAATGTTAACATAAGATTATTCAGTTGGGGAACATGCTATGTTTGGTTTATAGAGAATCAAAGTAACTGCAGATTGCAAGTAATGCTTAAACTGCAAATTTATTAAATTAACCCTTTTAATTTCTTAACTCGAGGAAATTAGGAACCTGGCAGGTCAGAAAATGTATGTACGCTGGACATGTATGTATGTATGAAAGACAGACTTACTATGAAAAAATTGTTCGATACACTACTCAACCCTTATTAATAAGTCAGTCAGGAATATACTTTTATTTATATAAAATTCAGAATATTTTTTAAACTGTGAAGCTGTTTTCTGACGAGAAATTGAAAAAAAAAATCCTGAGTATTTTCAAGTTTTGAAGTAAATTCCAAATACTTAAGTTAAGCCAAATCAGTTTCAATCATGTGCTTGATAATTCTTTTGGGCCTAACACGTTTGACAGGAAGAAGTATTTCTAGTAAGAATACCTAGAATAAATCCCTGCACTTTGTGAGGGAAGCTACAGTTTCAAAGATTCTTAAAAAAAGAATTTAGAACCTTCCTTTAGTGCACTACATAAGTTTTAAATCGCTACTCAAGTCTACAAATTAAATATTCTCAAGTTGTAATTCAGAGCCTTCATCTTGCTTGCAGCTTTCAGTATTAAGCAGAACATTGCTTCCTTTTCACTTCTTGTGAGATGTAGACTGTTATCTTCATACTTCGATATATGTTATATGTTCAAGTATATTAAGGTATTTTCATATTCTATTTCGCTGTTGTTAGAAAAGAGTTAAATAACAGACCAGTGGACAGTGCCAGCTCTTACCTTTCTCTTTGTCCAAAGGTGGAAGTATACTGTTGTCTCTGCAGACTTTGAAATATATTTCTTGCTCTATTCCCTCTGGAATGGCTCCTTGTGGTATAATAATACTAACTCCAGTCTCTATGGAGCTCAATACACCACCATTGCTGTTAAATACACCTCTTGCTGTGGCTACAACAGTGTGTCCGTCTTCTTCCTCCTCATCCTCGAGTGCTGAAGGGCTGAATGTAAAGTTGTAAAGAATGTAAAGGACGTAAAGAAAAAGTCTAGCAGTTTTATCAATATTTTCTTCCTGAAAGTCAGCGGTGTACTCTCCTCTTAAGTCTTTAGCAGAGCATAGCCTACAGTAGGCTAGCACTGATTTTAGGAAAACATTGAACGTGTCCCACACTCGATTGTGCAAGACAACTAAGATGAAAGTAGTTGAAGATCTGCCATAAGTAGTGAACATTTTCACAAAACCCCCCACCAAAGCCCACAAACTCCAGAAGTGTTCAGAAAGGAGTTAAAGCAAGAATTTGGACCACTTGAATCCTGTGTTTTCAAATGCCTGCTTCTGGGATTATACAGAAGTAGTTTGCGCCACCTACACACTTTGCCTTAGTAAAACTAAATGTAATAACATCTGAAAGTTTCTTTTTCTTCCCAAAACTCCATTAAGGTTTTAGTACCAGAAGGAGTAATAATTCTTTTTCAAGCCACACTGAATCCTTCTACTCAGATATACATGGAAAACAAAGCCTGTAAAAAAAAAACCAAACCCAAAACAAACCCACCAAACCCAAACAAAAAAACCCCAAACAAACAAGCAACAAAAACCCCACCCCACATGATTTTTTCCAGGTTACCAGGATATAACTAAAGAAAAATACGTATCATAATCAAATGGCTAGTTGGAGTAGATTTCAGATCAATTTTCAAAGAATTTCAGTCAAAGAACCAGTAATTTCAAACTTTCTAGCAGTCTACAAAACTACACAGCATCAAAATATTTCTCAGTTGCTTAAGAATAAATAGGATTCATTCTTCTATTATGTTTCTGAGCTACTGAAACATCAAGCAAGATTTCAAGTCTGGTTCATGCATTATTATTTTCAAATCAAAGAACGATAAACCACTCTTGCACAAATATTTGTGAAAAGAATTTAACAAGTCAGCAAATAGCTTAAGATTGTTATACTATCTCTTGCTCTTGATATAATTCTTAAAGCATCTTAGGCAAGCACAAGTTGCTTTTAAGCAGTTGTTGTTTTGTCTCACAGTAAGGAGAACCAATATGAAACTGCTCAAGTGACTTATGCTTTCTACGAGTATTTTTAAAATATCCCTTATGCACATGTACCATGAGGTGTCTCTCTAAGCACACAGAATGAATACAATTTAATGCAACAGCTACCCTTAGAAATTAATTCCATCTTCTAGAAACAAATTGAGAGGACAATTGATTACTACCTACGAGACTTATAATTATAGTATGAGAAATGGGAAATAAAAGCCAGGCCACTTTCTAATAACAGTATGCAAGGATACAGGAACATAGGACATACTTTAAGTATCTATCCAAATGCTCTTCAATGCCCTTTGGCAGAATTTTAGAATCATAGTATCAACCTTTCAACTGTAACATCAACAGAAATTGGAAGTATGGTGTGGGAAGAGCTGTATTTTTCACAGGTTTCAGAGACAAACTCCTATAGGTGTACTAATGGGAAAAAAAAAGCAGCAGCAGCAGCTTACCTTACAGGAATGGCTTTAGGCACAGCATTAACATTATTTGGTTGATATTTAGGCTTGTCAACAGCAAAGGTATCCATTCCACTATCAAACTCGGGAGGCTGCGATGAGCTGTGTGCTTTCAAAATTGGTTGAGGAGAATTTGGAGATTTTGATGGCAACTCTGGTTTATGTTGAGCTTCATTTGGCAAGAGATTGTGGTTGAATTTAGGACTTTCAAACTTGCGCTCAAAGGGCCGTGCAGCACTAGTGTAAGGTTTTGTTGTAAAGCGGTTGTAAGAAGGAGTGACTGTTTTCTGAATCTGTTCAGTTCCATTGACGGGGCCTTTGTCGGGGAAGCTTTTCTGAGGATAAAAAGTAGACTGCACAGTGTCCTCTCTAGAGGATCGGAAAATTGCTGGCTTATTCTGAGGTGGAGGAGGGTCAGACACAGAGTTAACTGCAACGCAAATAAAAATACCAGAACTCGTCAGTAACCATCAGAAATTCTAGCCACATTCACTATGGCACAAGAATACATTGTAGTGAATTCTTAATCTACTATATAAAATATATAGAGGTTCAGCTTAGCTCTCTTAGATCATCTGTCCTGTTAAATTTTGGATGTTCAGGCAAGTTATCTAATGTTTCCTTAAACAGACATGTTAGATACAATGGTGTGACCCTTCAATAAAAAGTTAGGCTGATTACCATGACAAAAAAAAAAGAAACAGTATTGAATACTACCATGCACTTGCACAAACTGGAAAATTCAGTTGGACTGAGCAATCCTCTCCTTGTGAAAGTGAAACCAGCTTTTTCTTCTGTTTTCAGAAGGCTACAACTATTACTCACACCTAAAGAATTCTGGTCCAAAGCACAGAGAAGTACATTTTTTAAGTACTGGAAATTTTACTTCATCTTTGTTAAGACCACTAAATATGGAAGAGACAGCTATAGTGACTATTAACACCTGGATGTTGTGGTTCCAGACAGGATCACCAAATCATTTCACAAAACTCAATCTCACTATAGTAAAAAGCTATTTTCACTACTAATTATTCTAACTTTCAGTTGGGGAACACCATAGTTACCAGTGCAGACAGGCTGAAGCAAGCACAGAAGCCCCTGAGGGGTGCAATTTGTGCTAGCTTCCCAGCTGCTCACCTTCGGAAAGTGCAGGCTTGTGGTGTGCGGGGAGAGACAGGGCCGGACTGTTTATTGACTGAGGTTGCGTGTACTGGACCGAAGGAGCGGGAGGAGGAGTGGTAACGGCAGGGATTGGCTCATAGCGTTTTTCACCAACAGGCCTATCCATTGATTCAGTATCGGCTGGTTTTCCCCTGTTGAAATAAAAGGGGAAAAACCCCACATTTGACTGTTCAAGTTTCCTCAGGGCTCTGAGCTCCTGCATTCACTGCTTTTTTTTTTTCCTTCTACGATCACCTGATTTCCATCTCTTCCTACAAACACTAAAACACAATTTTCTTTAATATCCTGTCTCAAGTATAAAAACATTTATTGATAAGCACAAGAGATTAAGACGACATTGAATCTTTAGGAGAAGATTAGTAACACAAACCATGGCAAACAAAAGGCAGATGACATTTCAGGTGTATTTGCATAATTGCCTACAAGATCATTTCTCAGTTTCATTTGGGATAATTTCAATGAAGTGTTCTCTAATTTAGCAGGTCTTCAAAATAAAAATATAAATCCACTTTTTGGGGGGGATGGGTAGGTTGTTTTTGAAAAGCGTGATTAGCCAATAGAACAATAGATTCTAGTACAACTTTTCTAAATACACCTAGCATTTGAACAATGCCATCTTAATTAGAAATGTAATCAGCTTAAGCTTCACTAGCTTTATGTGCATAGTGTAGATAACTTTAAAAATCTTATTTTCAAAAAATTTTTCTTATACTAGAAGTATTTCTCCAAATGTTTATTTCAGGAAATGATTGATTTCACAAATAACTGTAATTTTGGACAATGATATTGCACTCTCAGAATTTGTGTGTTTAAAATTTTAAGTGCACATAATGCCTGTGATGAAATGTAACAGTGAGAGGACACCTGAAAACATCCTCACATCAACAACAGTCTTACCACTTGATGTTCCTTTTCAAGTAGTCATAGCTAGTGTAAGAGCCAAGAAATCTAGGTGATGGCAAAGCAAACAGCAATAGAAGAATGAAAGAAAACAGTCATTCTATCTTGAGCATATTATTTCTTCACACTTTCTACGTTAGTCCTAGCAGTTCTCTTATGACACGGTTGTTGAAACAAAGAGACATTACTTTTAATATGGTGATGTTTTGGTAAGACCTTTACCATATGCATATGTACAACAATCACCTACTATATGTAATATGATATTTTGTTAGTGAATTAGGAGGTGGTCAAGATCTCAAAATAAGATATTGAAAATATGAACAAGATTACACTAAGCCATTTGTTACGACCTGTATAAACAAAGTTATTCAATATAGTGAAAAAAGTGAACAAACCATAAATCCCATATTCTAACAGTCTCTTACTTACGGTCCAATTTACATTAATTTTTTCAGTCTTAACATACCATGATGATGGTTTTGTCTTCCAGATCACGTACTGAGGGTACATTCATAGCAAATGTTTCTATAGTGCCATCAGCTCATCCGATAGCACAACCCACACCATAACACGCTTCTGATTATGTTCAACAATTCCTAAAAGGATGTCTTAGAACAACTGCACTAAGAGAGACAGAAAACCGTAAGTATACTGATAACTTTCCCTTGATTTTTAACATTTATCTTGCTTATATGTTGCAGGAAAATACATTTTATGACAGCTTTCCCGCATCCCTTCACTTTCTGAACACCCATAAAAATGTACCAGACAACAACTGCAGACACCAACAGTCTTACTGCTTCAGAGGAGTATGTTATGAAACTAAGGAAAGGGCTGATCAACTTTCCAAAGCCTGCTTGATGACCACGTGAATGTGATCCTCTGTGAGCTAAACAGCACCTGGATGAATGTATCCCTAAAATCAGTGTTGAAAAAAAAAAAAAGAGATAATTTTAGATCTGCTGTATAAACTTCCATTCCCACTGATTTTACATAAAGTGATTCATGCAACAACAGCAGTCATTACTGCATGCTTACCCACTGTTGCCTTTACTCCATGTGGGCAGCAGGTGCTTTCTCAGAGAGCTGCCCACCCGAAACCCCTACTTCCCCAAGGGGCCAGGAGCCAGGGAAGGGCAGCGCTGCAAAAGCCCCCAGCACAGAAAACCCTACCACACTCCACACCTGATCAGAACTGCTTGCCAGCTTTCTGAGGAACTAAAAAAATGGGGAAGGGTAGTACATTTTGATGGAGGGAGCAGAAGAGAGAGCTGTGACAATAGAAACACAACCAGAACAAAGTTGTGCGTAACACGAAGCCCATTCTTCTGTCAGCCACAATCCCAACCACATTGTTCAGAACCTCTATGCAATGGAAGTGGTCCACAACAAAATGCTTGCTTACAACTTGTGAGTGTATACATGAAGCTCCTCTAATTATTGATGTGCTGTTTTCTAAGCTGTTTCCCACTTCATTTTTGTTACAAAACTGCTACTTTAGATTTGAAATGAAGCACAAATGAATGACTAGAACAAAGCAGTGGACAGTAGGTTATAAGCCTCGGTGCACAACAGTAAACTTATCAAACTGGAGTGCTGCTCCCCAGTAAGAGCCCAGCTGGAGCAGTTTAAGAAGTTAAGACAGGACACTGTTCCTTACTGCCTCCTCAGACCAGGCTGTAACTAATCATGTGGGTACTCCGAACCCTACTCAATACCAAGTTTAGGTAAGCTACCTTCTTCTGCAGCACGTCAAGTTAATGCAGGTAACTACACTGAAGCAAGCAGGAACAGATCCATCACCCAGTCACAGGGGCAGTAGCTTCATGACTTGCTCCAGCCAGATCCCCTGAAACGCGTCCATTCACAAGTTCTGCTATTCTCACATCAAAAGAAACTATCCCTTATTCTACTGTTACTGACAACTGTAACATGCAGATATGGCATTATGCACACAAAGGGGCTTTAGTAATAGCATTAATTTCCTAAATGATGCAAATAAATCCCCAACAAATTAAAAGATTAAACGAATTTGTACACACATAATGGGAAAGATACATACTTTTACAATACTTCCTCAGTGGCAGAGAACTTTACATAATTTAATGTACATTAATATTTAAAACTGAAAAAGTTGCAGCTATTGCTCATGAATAAATAAAATCTGTCCTCTGTACCCAGAATACATTACATGGATTATGCAGAGGCAAGAGATTACATAATCAACAGTTCCTGTATCATCCAAATTTAGTCCTGCTTATTTTTAGAAAAGTTTATTCACAGAATAGCAATTACCATATAAATTCACTGGAAAAAAAGATTAATAACTAGCAAGTAACAGGGTACAAACTGGAAGCTGGCTAAAGGAAAATCCCTAACATGAATGCTTTCTCAAGACAGCAATTGGTTTGTGTTTGCAGGCAAGGACACTGCAGTATGCTTCTAGAGGCAGTACTGTCTAAGCGAGTAGTGTTCTTGTTTATCTCTTTCCACTTACTTCCATTAATATTTCAGTCTTCGTCTATTTGCACTGGACTACCCTGGGTAAATTTTCTTTCCCATGCCTGTCCCTTCCTGTTAAGGGTTACATTCTTTCATAAAGAAAAAACACAACACATTTTTGTCCCCTGACATACGAAACTATCAGCCTTAAAAACAGTAGTATTATCTTACCCCTCTGTGGCAGCAAGATGTAACCTTCCCGTACATACGGGCCGTCAAGTTATACACCAACCCAAAACCGAACCAGAACTGAGCAGCCAAAGACTGCTCAATGGCAGACAGAGGGGTAGGTAGAAGTATGGAACAATCTCTCTCAACTATTAGCTCTTCTGCAGCAGAAATTCAATAGTTATGTGTTTCTCATGTTTTTCAGTGTGTGTGACAACACGGGAGAGGATAACAAATGTACAACAATAGCTTTCAACACTCTCCAGCTGAAGAATTTTACAATTTTCACAATTACTTGTTGAAAGCTTACAACGTTTCTCCCAAAGCATTACTTGCGTTTACAATGGCACCACCACCCATGTCTACAGATCAAAATGGAGATCTATGGGTAACATCGTTTTTTGTATGCGGGAACATAATGCTGAAAGCTACTGCAATACATTATGAGGCCAGGCAAGACTTCTCTTCCATGCCCAGAAAATGCCCAGAGAACAGGACAGGTACGATCCCATCTTTCCATCAGAAGACACAGGGCAAGTCAAAAGGAAGGATAAAGAACATCCTTGACTGAGAATCAGAACTCAGTTACAGACTACTTTATGCATTCCTTCCTTAGCATATAAAAAAGTAAAATACAAAATCGTTACTACATGTAGACTACTTGATTGGGGGAGGAAAAAAAGAAAAAAAAAGAAAAAAAGAGGTGAATCCTTTAAAACCTATCAAGCTTTTGGAAAGATTCCAATATTCTCAGTTCACAGAGGAAGACATCAGAGATGATAGACAATATTAAACAAATAAGAACAGGATTCCCCAGTCCTAGCTCAAATCCTTTAAGAGAAGCACTGGAACACAGTGTATCAAGTACATGAAAGACAGCTTGCACATACACTTAACACTATAGAACTTCACCAAGCTAGTTTGTTATTTCACTCTAAAGATCTCATTTACATTAAGGTTGCCAGATTTTCAGATTGACCTGCATAACCCAGATTTCAAGCAGGAACGCAACCAAAGCCTTCAAAAATGCCCATTTTTCAGCCTGCATTGCAGCTAGCCAAGATAGCTTTTCACAGTAACAGCTACAAACACATTGCTATGGTTTGAATCAAAACAAATTTTGGAAGTTTAGGGAACTGTGGAGAGTACTGACAAAGTTTGTGTAAGTATCTTCCAAGATAGCCAGTTCTCTACCTGAGCTAAATCTGTGTATGAGCTTTCACACAATTTCTGTATCAAAATGTTCCAAAGCAAGGAAGCAGAACAATACAGGAAACAGATGTTTCCATCAACAGATTAAATTCTGGCCTCGGCAATACTCCCTAAAGGCTCAGTTTCCTAATGTCAAACACGAGTAACGTGTACAAGCTTGTCTGCAGAATAAATGCACGCAGAAGTGGAATAAACCAACACCTTTGCCTGGAAAGATGTTTAAGCACTCATTATTAGTTAGACTAAGGAAATACTTTGGTATATTCTGTTATTAAGTGGTAAGCAAAAGAAGCAATGTGTTGAACATCCCCAAAACCTACAAAAATTATTTACTAAAACAAAACATGCAGTTATGTATTTTAAAACTAAAGCTACATCTAAACAGAGAAATTGACTTTGTGAATACCAAATAATTTCAATTAGATATCCTGAACCCCTGGAACTTCATTGACGGAGGCAGAATTTCTGTGTTAGTCCTATATGCCTCCCCCTCCTTTTTCAAATTAAAAAAAGAAATCTCACAAACTTACTTAGAATAATTAGTGAAATTCATCTGATTCTGCGAATGTATTGGCTTAGTGGGCTCAGAATGATGGCTGGCAGGAACCTGTGCAGATGGCTTATTTTCAAAACTCCTGCGATCGAAGTACGAGAGCTGCTTTCGGTAATACTCTTCATCTTCTTCAGGATCATAATGGTTTGAACGCACAATATCATCAGGTGGCTTCACTTGAGGTCTCTGTGGTTCTGGGGCCCTAACCAAGAATAATAATATACAGTTGCCTCGCACAGTTGAACAAGCATGAGCACCTGAATTAAAATTCTATTTTATAACCTAGCTAGTAATAAAGCAACCAAAATGTAATTCTTGTAATTGCACACCTTGCCTTTTTAACCTATATTGCATGGAAGTTAGATAGGCATGACATAGTGTAAAGAAAGAAAATCCTTATTTCCCTTTTACCTTACCTTTTCCCTTTTGTTTTTCTTTCTAATTATCTCAATGAAACATAGAAAAAAGTAAGATGGAGATGTTGGCTAAGTTTCTTCCCCCAAAATGCTGAAACAATATTGTGTCCTTCCCCCATTTCCCAGCAACCATGTTCATGAGAACTGACTTTTTGCCCTGTCTTACTATTGACATAGAAATCATATTGACACATTCCAACTCTCCACTCCTTGGTTTCTAATTTGAGCCACGAAGATGTGTTTTCTGAATATTCTGATCTCGTACTGAAAACTAGATTTAATTAATCAGTTGTGCATCTACCTGTAAGTTGTTTTGTCGTGTTCATACTGGCTTTGAGAAGTTGGTTTTGGACCACTCACAGTTGTGAGCATAGGCTTAGGTGCTAGTTCTGGAGGCTGTAAAGAAAAAACACAGCATATTCACTTAGATTCTAACATTTAGAAAGATACAGCATTTTATAAGTAAGAAAATTAAGACTGCTCCCCCTCCCCCAAAAGGAAAAACGGAATGAAATACTAGTGAAACATGAATTGGAGTAGTTTTCAGCATGGCAAGATACCCTTCAGTGTTTTCACAAAAGTTTTCAGTTTCTGCTTTTAAAGCATACTGCAGTTAGGTTGCCAAGAGGCTACTCCACAATCAGCAAAGCTTTCTTTCCAAGACAATATTTTACTTCTTGCAATGTAGTCTCATTAGCTAAAAGTGGGAATTAAAAAGCTTCAATGACTTACCTTGACTGCTGATGTATCACTTGGGTCCTTCATTTTTTCCAAAGATGGTGATCTTCTCCTTTCAAATATCTTAACCCTGCTTCGCACAGACTGTGGTTTCATGGCTGGATCTTCTTCTTCCTCTGCTAGAGATGGCGGCGTAGGCAGTGGTTTACTGTTAGAAGGCAAAACTTCTGGTTTGGTTTGTGATGAAGGGGGAGGAGGAAGAGAAACACCTGAAGTGCCATGAGAAGGCTCATATTGTCCAGCTTTAGCACTATAAGCTTGAGGAGGACCTTGTTCATAGCCCCTTATATGCGGATCAAAGTACTGCTTCGGTTCAGGAGATCGAGATATGGCTGACTGGTATGGCTGAGCTTCTTGTTTGTATCTACCATGTGTGTCATATCCAACAGTATGTTGATCTTCGTATCGCACTTGTGGTAAGCTGAAGTTTTTGGGTGCATGCTCATAGCGAGGTCTGCCATCATAGCTCACTGGAGGGGGTTCCTCGAAACAAGGTTGTGCTGGGTAATAGCTGCGTTCTGTGCTCTCTTCTACATTTTGTCTGGAATCAAGATCCCTAGGAGGCTGGTTTTCATAAGCTGTTCTTGTTTGGTTATAGGGCTGTTTTTCATCATAATATGCCCAATGCTCCTCATAGGGAGGCACGCGCTCATCATAATGTAGGCGAGGGTCATAACCACGAGAAAACTGATCTACGTAGTTTGTAGAATCATACCTGTATGTTGACTGTTCATAGTCCCTACTCGGTTGTTTCTCTGCATACTGAGCCTGGGATTCATAGATCAAATTTGGGTCTCTTTCCTGTCTCTGTACTGGGTGATTAATTGCTGGCTGTTTTAACACGTAGCTTTGTCTGGACACTTCTTCATTAATATATGGATCCTTTCGGTATACCTGTTAAAGAGAGAGGCATACTTTTCAGTTAAAATGAAGAGTAACTGCAGCTGCACTTGAAATGTAACATTTTAAACAAACCTAAGTTTTAATAAATATTGGCTTTAATTTTGTTTAAAAGCAGAATAATTTGATGCAGTTGTGTGCAATCACAGGAAGCTGAACTTGGTGATTCAAGAGATCCCTTCCAGTACTATTTTTAAGCAAAAATACGTAAGCAGATTAAAAAGGAAAGACAAAGGTAATAGTCTCTCAGCTTTGGGGTTCGGTGTTGGGGGTGAGGGGCAAACACTTTTTTGCAGGGGGTGGGAAGAGTGGAAGTGAAAGGATTTACATATTTAAGTTAGTTCTAGCATTGCTGAGGAAGTATATAGTGTCACACAAAAACTGGATTCATCTTCATGATCAAGGATTCAGCATGATTTAAAGTATGTAAAGATCTAGTGTCATTTTAGGGAAATAACAGATTTTTCTCAAGGCCTCACTAAAACAGCAGAACATTGACAAACTAAAAAAAGTCACACAAAGTAAAATCAAAATACAGAATGCAGCCTTTTTTTAAAAATGTCATTTTTTTGAGAAGTGCAAAGTATATAGTTTGAAGCCATGCACACAAAACAGTAGATGATGCTTAGCGATTCAGATGCACTGTGTTTTTGTAACCTGCATGATCTCTTATAGGAAAAAAAAAATAATCAGAAGGAATTGTCCAAATAAGGGCAAAACAAAAAGCTCATGTGCTAGCTTGATGTATAGCAGGAAATCAGCGCAAAATGTGGCACAGGTACCTTTGCTGGATCTATATGCGGCGATAAGGATGATGGCTCTTGATCTCTTAGGACTATATGAGCTCCCTCAGTACTTGATGTTCTTAAGGGGCCCGCTTGTGGTTGGTAAGAGTTGTAAGGAGCAGCAGTAGGCTCCTCCAGTCTGACATTACTTAGGTTTACATTAGCATTTACTGCAGAGGTTGATGAGGTTGCAGGGTTTGATTCAGGCGACGGGGAAAGGTAAGGGACTGCAGGTGAGGCTTCTGCTTTCTGTGAAGTGTTTAAAATATTTTAAATATACTGCTATTGAATCACTGTATGACTTTGATTTATATTAAAATAATTTAAATGACGCTTTGATCAACGCAGCTAGATGTAGAATGAAATGTACTGAAAGTATCATGCACTAGCACTTCCAGAAATTCATGTTGAAGATTAAAAAAGCAAAATATTTAATCAAAGGAGAACGGTACTTCAATCCCCCTCCTGTCAGAATGAGTCACTAAAACAGCTAGAGCAAGCTGATTCTCTAATTCATTTTAATATATTATTGTTGCTGTCGACAGATTCTTGTATGCACTCACAATACTGGTAAAGCAGACTATAAACACAGATTTCTTGTTCAAGAGAACTTGCAACCAGAAGTAAACGTACAGTGGTCAGTGTATAAAATTACTGTCTTACCGGCTGAGAAGTAGTTGTTTTAAATCCTGAAGAATCTATTCTGAGATTTGACTGTGGCTGAGCCTGAGATGCATAAGCAGGGTAAGTTTGAGTTTCATGATGCATTCCAGAGGAATCCTCTCTAACAGGTTCAGAAGAACGCGTAATAGCAGATTCAGGAGGAGTCCCAACCTCATCATTCAGAGTTTCATCCAATTCCTGATCAGTATAAGCACCCCCTTCTGTATCTGTGTCTTCATAATCGGATGTGTGTCTACTGTCTGTGCTGTACATTGAATATTCACTACCAGGAGCCGAGAGGTAAGAAAGGCGGTCATCGTGTAAATCAAGGTCATCACTTGTAGCACCATCTGCCTGCGTCAAACAAAATTAGAGTAGGCATTTATTGAAATACCTTTTAAAGAATGCCCTTTTTCAGGCAGTGTAAAGCTAGGCAATTTCTTTGTGAATAATGAAGAACTGAACAAATGGAATGCGTTTTCTGCAGTCTCGCTCTTTGAATCATTTCACTAAGGGGTCAGATGACTGTCAGCATAAGGGAGAGGATAGTGCATAGTGTCCACGGAAATCAAGCTGTTTGGAAAGCAACAAAGCTGCACTTTAAAGTGATATTATGATATCGGAATCATTAACTTGAAGGTAGATGTAAAGAGATGAAAGGAGCTCAATCTGAACAGAAGTAGATGATCTAAATATTAAGAAACATGTAGCAATAGCTGATTCACCATTTGCTTACTTGTAGCTGGCACTTCGCTTCGTATTAGTTCTTCAAGAGGATGGATCTAGTGTGCATAGTGTAACATGCAGCTTGAGAAGGCAGTGGAGTTTTAGCAGGGAACAGAGAATACTAACTTGTGATTTTGTATCTGTGTTCTCACAGCTGAGAGAACACAGTTCTCAGAAAGGTCAGAAAGAACATAAATATGCCACCTGCTTTTATATTAATGAAAGAACAATTTTTCACCAGGCACTACCAGCCCCTAGTACGAATGCAGCAGAACACCCAGAAGTTATTAATGAAAAAACATCTGATCTCCCCAAAGTCTTCAAAGCAATTAATATATCCCCCAGTTAACAGTGGCAACGGGCAAATGCTCTCACTTACTACACGGCTACATGCAAAAGGACAACTGTACAGCCCTCATTAACACAGTAACTGCACTAATATAGTGACAAATCCATTTTGAGCAGTTCACACAGCCATGAGGCATTACTGCTTTCAATCTTCAAATAATGGTTAAAATGAGGAGGAAAAAAGGAAAACAAACTTCATTCCACAAGTATCTGCCTGTATCTGTAACACCAGGAAGAATGAAGGAACAAAAAATCCTCTCATAAACACAGTTCTGTCATTTCTCCTCAAACATATTTCTTACCTTTCCTTCTGAAACCCACACTAGTTGGTTCTGTTGTTGCTGAATTGCTTCCTTTAGAGCTCCATACCATCCTTCATTCATTGAATTCAAGTTAATGGTAGCTAGAAGTACAGCAGGTTAGTTTGACTTATGATTTCTGCAGAACTACGAGAAAGATCTGCACCACCAGTAATAAAAACAATATAAACTGGCAGATTAAAACCATGAGATTTAAATAGTAATGTAAATATTAGCATTCAAAGCAACCTTAAGGCCTGATGTGGTTTGGGACACTTTATCCCATAGGAAATACTGAGTTAACAGTAGCTTAGAACAAAGTGAGGCTTCAGTTCAGCCAGACTAAAGAAAAAAAAGTTATATCATCTTCCTATTTATTCACATGTTTGATTTTGGCTGATGACCCTGCAAAGCCACCAGATCTACTAGAAATGCCATTTCGATGTTTCAGAATGCTTTACGTTTGTGCAGTTATGCGCAAACGATGCACACATCAATGAACTATTGGTTATTGAACAGGGGAGCCTGAACAAGTCAACAACTGCCTGACCTGGTCCATTTGCAGAAAAGCCTCGAGGAAGACATTACTCTCATCTCACCTCCCCGTCCCGCTCAGAAATACTAATCCAGTATATCCAATTACTTACTTGTAAAGAGATGGTGATTATTTTTACGTAGCTTGTGAGCTCTTTCATACAGCTTTCTGGCACTTTTTCGTGATTCTGGGCACAACCTCATTCTCATAGTCTTTACACCCTGCTTAGAATCAGGATTTAGGAACACTACAATAGGATACCACTGGGCATAATTCAGACGGTCCACTGCATTAGGAGTGACATCTAATAAAGCATGTTTGTCCTGTTATGATAAAAACAACAGAAGGGAAGAAAATCAATCACTTATGTACTAATTTATTTTTTTTTAAAACATCCTCCACAAGTTTATTTTGTATTAACTTTACAGAGTTCATTGTTTCCAGGTATTGATTTAAATTCTTTTCCTATTTGAATAATAGTAACCCAACCAATTCCAATACCAGGCTACATAGGCATATACATTTTGAACTGTAGGACTGACTGTGTAACTGCAAGCTTTTTGATATTTAACTCCCTATTTAAAAAAAAAAATCTCGAAGCAAGCAAGCACTAAACTAAAAATAAGCAGTTTCCTACTAGTATTTTGCTAATAGGAAAAAAAGGAAAGATAGAAACACAAGACCTAGTCCCATTACACACCTCCATCTTCCTTTAAAACAACAACAACAAAATAAACCACTCTGAATGCAAGAACTTGGACAGCTTTCATCCAGTGCAAGATTCATCTCAAGCACACAGTATCCCCACTTCGTTGCTTCCCCTCCCGGGACATCTGAAAGACTTTGCAGTTTGTTTTTAAGTAATGAAGTAAGGTGAGGAGTAGACCCTCATACCATGAACTAATGTCAGCAGTTTTAAAGATATTAAGGAAGTGAGACTGAAGGACCCTTTCCCCTAGTACTTGCACAAAAAAAATGACGTCAAGTTATTAATTTGTAAATTGGGGTGTTGGAAAACTTAACGACTCTGTAAATAAAGTAACAATTTCTAGCTGTAATGTCACACCATGGCTTTAAGTGAAAGAGGATACAGCTTAGAACAGCCTTAAAGGAGAAAGCACAACACTCCCTGGAACAAAGCCTAGACCTACTTCTACGCTGCAGTTATATGGAAGAAAGGGGTGGTGGTCTGTTTTTCTTTTTTTTTTTTTTTTTAAATTAACCAATAGAAAGATGAGAAAGTTATTTTTAAAGCAAGCACAGTCACTAGTTATTCTTCTACATTTAAAACACCCTACGCTACTTGATGATACCAGTTTTACTCTTCTTGTGTTAAAAGTACAGTGACAATAAAAGACTTACTCTATCGATGATCTGTTTTATAGTGTGAAGACGAATAATGCCAGAACTACGTTGGTCAGTACCAGCATCTCTCGGTTCACTTTCTGGTAGAGGACACAGTAAAAATCTGTTGTAAGTTTAGAACATATTCTACATTCCCTCATTAAGATAAACTATTTCATAGCTCAAACTGTCAATTCAGATTGAAGACACTCCTCCTACTTCCAAATAATACACAAAAACCTACCCACCGATTTGTCCATAAAAATCACTACGTCTTTACAAAAGCACTTAGAAACAGGATAAGGTACTGAATTAAAATGAAATTTGAGAAGGCTATAAACGGAATATTACTTTTATCTTCAGAGAATTATCAGCAACCAAATAGTGAAAAGAGCTTACATTTAGTCTGTTCCTTTACATTCTCAGCATCTTATTAAACACATTAACAGCTAAAGTAATAATGTAGAAACAATCTAGCAAAAGAAAGTTGACTCATTCCTAACTGCAGAAAAACCTTATCTCACACTTACTTGCAATTTGAAAGATATCTGGTTCTTCTCTAGCAAGTTTCTCCCGCGCAACATCTGCTATCGGACCAAAAATGGTTACAGGTCTGAGAAACCCAGCTAGAATTGAAGGGAAAAAAGGTCAAAATATATTGACTGCTTAGAACAAATGCAAGATACTCTTAAATACACAGGCTAACACAAAGCAAACCACATGAACCTGTTAACCTGCAACAGTAAGAACAAAGGCATACCTTCCCGAAGAACAACTCTTTCATAGGCAGGAAACTTTGTCTGAACAGGTTGGGCAGAAAGATCTTCTCTGCTTTTTCGGAGATTTCTTTTTGAGCTACGCAAACCTCGGAATCTCCAGAAGTCGGCTCGATCTCCTCCTGCTGTCTTTGGAAGCGTGTACTGTACGCTAGCTAGTTGCTCAGCTCTAAGATGACAACAAATCCCAACCAGTTATCAAGGAAGTCAGCTTCTAAAGTAATGCTTCACTAGCAAGCTTACACTTCCAAAAAACACTACCCCCTGCCGAATCAAGCTTTCATTGTTTCTGTATTAGAAAGTATGACAGTGAACTACTGAGGCTGACATCACACTACAAAAGCTTTATATAGCCTTGTCTCTTGCATTGAAAAGAAAGTTTTAAGGTTCTCTGTGGACTGTACCAGAGTCAAAAGCAAATCCATAGATCAGATATTTAACTTCAGTTTATTTTAATGCTTTGTCACTTTTTCTGACTGAACCAATTCTATAAACTAGCATCCTGGAGACAAATGCAATCTTTCATTACACTGATGCAGAATTTCAAATTGTAGTTTTTAAACAATGATTTAAGTATTTTAAGATCGTACCTGTTTTTGTTAGGGATGATACCTCTCTCAACCTCCTTATGATTCTTGCCAATTCGAATTGCCAGCCATGAACCCAGTTTGCCATTGTACAGAGTGTCCACCACCCGAAACACTTCCCCTTTGTTGAAACTTAGTCCGTAAGGAGATTCCTTTTCATACTCAAAATGAGTTCTGATATAGAAAGAATCCCCTACATCAGACTCAACAATGCGACGATAAACTGAAAAAAGAAAAAGAAATCCCGAAATATAAAGTTATGTAAGTTCAAGTGATGTCCTAACGCTCACAAGAATTACCCAAAGCAGTGGTCACCTTAATTCTCCTTAACTATATAGTACTACTTCAAGAAGCCTTAATGTCTTAGAGTTGCTCTATTTTAAGCAGCATAACTATTAATAGCAAACTCTACCAACATAAATTCAACTTTCATGGTCAAAAATTTGGTGGCAGCACAAGCTTAATTCAGTTCCCCTGGAAGGAATGAATCTGACTAGGAAAGAAGTTTGTGTGCACGCATGCAGAATCACTGAATGGTTTGGGTTGGAAGGGACCTTTAAAGGCCATCTAGTTCCACTCGCCCCTGCTGTGGACAGGGACATTTTCAACTAGATCAGGTCGCTCAAAGCCCCATCCAACCTGACCTTGAATGTTTCCAGGGATGGGGCATCCACAGCTTCTCTGGGCAACCTGGGCCAGTGTCTCACCACTCCCAGCTTAAAAAATTTCTTCCTAATATCTAGTCTAAGTCTTCCCTCTTTAGTTTAAAGCCACTACCCCTTGTCCTACCACTCCACTCCCTGATAAAGAGTCCCTCCCCAGCTTTCCTGTGGGCCTCCTTCAGGTACTGGAAGGGGCTCTAAGGTCTCCCCAGAGCCTTCCCTTCTCCAGGCCGAACCACCCCAACTCTCTTGGCCTCAGTGCAGTAACTCATTTTCAGTGGCATAACTACAACAGACTCTCCTGCTCCCCCCAAGGTTTAATGCAAATATTTTTGTCGGATGCTAGGAGTTATTTTTGGGTGGGTTTTTTTTAGGTTGTTTTGTTTTGGGAGTCTTGTTTGTTTGTTTGGGGGGATGTACTGTTACAATATCAATCTCAAGTCCATTTGTAGTAGTAATCCATCTCAAAGCCAAACGAATTTAATAGTCTTCATAAGGTGCCAATTTCCTGCAAGCCAGAAGTCAGTCATTCGCTATATTTTTTATGTTGTTCTGAGCAGTCTACCACATTGCTCATGATACACAAATATTTACCGTCTTTTTTCTTCTGTGCCAAAATGGTTACTTCTTCGCCTTTAGGAAGATCCAGCAAAAAAAGGACAGCTTCTTCTCTGATGATGTTTGTGAAGTCTACATTATTTACCTGGTACCAACAAAGTAATCAGTTTGATTTAGCATACAGAATTGTAACAGAGATTTAACTATACAACAGGAAATCTAAATCAACTTATTGCTAAGTCTTTTTTTTTTTTTTTTACTCTGTTTCATACATACACACGAAGTGCTTATATCTCAAGATACCTCTTGCACCTCTAAATAGTCCCAATTTCTTGATAAAAAGCATAGCTTCCAGAATAACAGGCAGCTGCTCATTTTACATTCTTTAGATCAATACTATGGAGCACCTATAAACATCAGTAATATACAGAGCCCTCTGACAATTTAGTCACCCAACAATTAAAAAAACTCAAACTTTATCAACTGAACAAGTCTAAGAAATTGGATGAAAAACTTACTAACCTTCCTAGCAACACTACAGTAACAGGAGATTTTGCTGCTATTAAGTAATGTATGTATGCTAAGTAATACATGTATGCTAAGTAATTTGTGTACGCTAACAAGTACATACAGAAAAAACCCTGTATGAACTACAAAGGCAATATATTCAATACTACAGAAAGAAAACCCACTTTGGTACAAGAAAACATTTGTACTGTTATTGTTTTTGACTTACCCTGAGAATCTGGTCCCCTTCCTCTAATCCTTCTTTTGCCGCAGGGCTGTCTTCCAGAACACCAGCTACAAATATGCCAACATCATTGCCACCTGCTAGTCGCAAGCCCACACTATCTCCTTTTCTGAATTTTACGAGTTTCATGCTTGGCCTAGAGATTTAGAAAATATTCCACTTAGAGGCGTAACAGCATAAAATATCCTGGTAAACTTGAGACTGAACACATGCGAAGAACTAATTTGCCTATCATTTCAATTGGAGGATATTATGCTATGCATATCATTAGCTGCTTATCAACCACAGCATTACACCACACATTAGCAGCGCTTCAAAAATCCCACCTGTATGTACTTGTTTAGTTGGGTTTGTTTGTCTTATGCTCACACAGTGATTTAAGTGAGGCACTTTAACACTCCCAAAAATGTTCGTTCTTTTAAAGACCTGTGCTAGCATATAGATCTATTTTGGCTCTAAAGAGATTAAGATGAATTTGAGACAAAACTAAACTAGAATCTATTCTCACGTACACTGATGTCCATAAAGGAGATCCCAGTTTAAGTTGACTCATTTCCATGTCATGACTGTGCACATTTCTGTACTGACCTTTATACATGACTCTGCAATTATTATGAAAGGAAAAGAATATGCTACAGCATCTCTCCTCTCTAGAGATGGGGACAGGGCAGGAGGGGTGGGGGTGCCCAGGGAGTGAGAAACACCACAAATTCTTTTCACCAGTTGATCACTGTAATTGCTCATTTCCATAGAAAATTAATAGACTTAAAAATGGTACATTACACAATGTAAGTACCAACAAGGCTCAGGAATAAGCCTAAAGTCTTCATCCTAATATTTCTGAACAGTAGTGTCAGGACAGCATATTGGGCTTTACATCAGGCCATTTATACAGGTTATCCAACCTTGGATATCCAACCTTTATCCAACCTTGGATAAAAGCTTGGTTTGCTCAAGGACCAGGCAGATTTGAATAGAGTTTAGAGTTACGTTACCGAAGCATTCCGTCTTCATGGGTTGAATTGGGTAAAGGACCATCAGATGGACTGACTGGTAAATCCACATCTGGCTGACCTCCTTGTGCATACACTGGCTTTGGTTCTATTAAAATATCAAAATATTTCAAATATCCATTTGGTCATTTAAAGATTAACTTAAGTAAGGGCTTAATGACTTCTTCACTAGCCTTCTTCTACCCTACTTAAACCAACTTAATAGTGAAATATTAGAAACTTACAACAACAGAAGACACTCCCCACTGTACCATTCAAAGCAGCATGATTACTAGCCTAATTATTACTTTAGTAAGAAGTACTCTGAACACTGTGAAACTACAAGAACTAGAAGGCTTCACGCTCACAAGACCACCTTCAGTCCTGCTATTCCTCACCTTGATTTATCTGACATAACTTGTTCATTTTCCATTGGTTCTCTTCCTTCAAGAATTCAATTTTTGAAATGAAAATACCACACACTAGAACAGCTGCTGCGTGCTTTGAGGTCAGCAGATTTCAACACTTACTTTGGTCCAGTTGGTGGTTCTTAAAGATAAGCACTTACTATGGCTCTGCTGCATCGATTCTCTGGGGTCACTGGGAGGAAACTGCCACTGCAGTCTTCCCTCAGTAACGACCTCTAACAGGAGCTCTTCTCTGCTACATGGCTGGTCATGTTAGAAGAATTTTGTGTTTAAAGATTATCCCTGCACACTTGAAAAAAGTTGAATTCAAACTAGGCTTGCTTCAAACTGGTCTAATATCCCTGATCTTCCCAACAACTGTGCCATCTTCCTTTCAAATCACTGAACCGACTAGTTTGAAATTGGGAATTTCAGACAACAATTTGGTAATAATACTTTTTCTAATGTGACTTTCATCCTTACCATATAGTAACATAGCATTTTCCTTTAAGTCTTTAATGACCCTTTCCTAGCCTAAGCCCCTGATGATCCCCCTGCACAAACACTATCCTTTGACACAATCAACCATGACAGTCGTCCTGCTCTGAGTCTAAGTAGCTAACTGTCACAGAATCTGCCAACCACTTTTCTAACCACATTTTCGTTACAATCTTTGTAAGATCCTCATTTCCCTAGACGTTTCTGTGAGGCTGTTAAAGGATTATGCCCCTTACTGTACCTTTTTGTCTCAGACTATATATTATGGCAAGTTAATCTCATCCGCAGACACAAATTTAAATGTTGTCTTTATGTACCAGCCTACATTCTCCCCCCATCCAAACTAAGTATTTCCATGTGCCTCATCCCATTCACCCAAGAACAGAACATTTCTTCCTCCCCACTAACCAACAAAATCCCTGCAGTACTTATTACTTGCTTGCCAATTCCTCAAACCAATTATTAGTACATTACTTTGTATTAAGAACCATCTCAAGGATCTCCTATCCTGGCTGGCTTTCTATTATGCCAATTATTAATCTTCAATATCTTATAGAAATATGGAATTCATCCTTCTAATCTCACTACCACTTCCTTTTTCTATCTTGGCAAATATAAACTTACTTCATTTGCATCTTTTCATAACACCACTGCAAAAGGTCACCTCCTGTGACAATCTTTTAAATAATGGCCACTGCATCAGAAAACCTGCTGTTCTCATTTTCAAGATCTTTCAGAATCTATCAACATAATAACTCTTCCAATTCATCACTGAGCTACTGAATGCTACATGCAGAAATGTCACTGCTTATTTCTTAAGTCTTCAAATATTTTCAGGCTTGAATGTGCTTTTTCTCATCCTACCCAGCCTTTCAGGAGCAGCCCCCTCTAAACCATCTGCACAGCTCCTCTTTCTCCACTTACAATTTCAGTAAAGGGCCTCATTCTGTAAACAAAAATCTTACAGGTCAGCCTGTCCAAACAGTGTCCTGTCTTATGTTTTTCCTTTTTTACACCAACTGGCCTTTATCTGCTGCCATTTAGTTTATCCTTCCCTTTTGGAAAAAAGGCATGAGATTTTTTTCTGCTTTTATTAGTTGTTCTGCACTTGTTAAAAAGCCTTCTTGGCCCATGACTGTAGTCAGTAAGTGCTACTGCTACAAAGCATTTCAGAGTGTTTTGAGTTGTGCCTTGGGAACAGTAGTTCTAAACAGGCTTAACTACAATCTTGTTTAAATATAGTCTGCCATAGTAACCCGTAAGAACCAGTCTACTGCTTGATTCTCAAAAAAGAAATGACGGATTTTAACCTTGCTTGAGGATCAGGACAAAACTCTTTACAACCAGCTCTCAACACTGAAGTTTGACCCCTATATAATGGACAGACCTCACAGCTTAGGTCTTCAGGAACAAAACTTGAAGAAATAAATGGCGTTATGGTTACAAAGGCTGTTCGTATTCAGAAACGGAAATAATCAGGATGTGGTCTGTTTTAAGACTTTAGAAATCATTCCACAAATACGCAATGGCATGAAGTCTTTACTGGTCACCCATTCTCAACAGGAAGCATAATTAATACATTTTAATGTTTTTACCTGGGAGTGGAGGAGTTTGTTTTTCAGTTCTTTCGACTGCGACCTCTTCCATAGTTTTAGAAATCTCATCTGCATTCTTTACAGGTGTAGAGACAGCTCCTGGTTTAGTTATTCTCTCATCTTCTCTGCTTCGAAGACTATATTAGAAAAAAAGATTCCACTCTGCATATAGAATTGCTTCTAGGACCTTGGTCTACTAAAACTAAAGAATAAATCCTTTCAAAGTTCAGGTTTGGTGGGTAAGAAATTACCAATTGCTATTTAACAAGGTTTTATTCTTAGACTATCACATCATTAATACTTCTTATTATTTCTAATTCCAAGCATTTTGTCCCTAACTTCACATTAATCAAGGACTTCTCTAGATATGGCTATTTAGAAAGAAGGACATGGTGAAAGAGACTGCTCTTTGCTTCAAGCACTGAAGTCATACACATGTGCTGTATATTGAAAGCTGTACAAGAAATTGAGAAGCAAAGGGAAGAAGGGGAGAAGAGCAGTTACGATGGTCTTTTTTTTTTTTTCTCCTCACTCCTCCCTGTAGAAATCATGGATTTTTAGACTTAATTCTTAGGCTTTGCTGCCATCAAGCCGATTTATCTGCTCCTTTGTGTGGCTCTTGGTAGGGCTTTGCAGAGATAAAAGGTAGAACACAAACATGCCCCTGACATCTCCGTCTTCAGAGAGGATGAGGCCTTCAATCCACAGCTATTACAAGACAGGAGTGCTTCTCATACACTCAGTCATCTGTGTATTTCAGTAAAAAAAAAAAAAACAAAACCAAAAAAAACCTCGCTGCTTCTTATGCATTTTCTATACATGCTTACAGTGTAAACCAAAGGCATATATATGACCAGTTAAAAAGAAAAAAACCTCTTGTTCTTTAAATGGTGAGAGCAACTAAAGCTCAAAATAATATAATTTGCATTCCTTTAGCTCAAAAGATCAGGTATTTTTATAGTTATCTAGAGGTACAGCTACCAGCTGCACCATAGCAGAACTGAACAGAACATACACTGTGTGTTGAAATGTTAACTGTTACACTGTTATCTGTTGAGTAGTAAATAATTTAATAGGGTTGGAGGAGATGAACACTAATAGTCAGCTGGAAAAACAGAAGTAGATCAACATATCAAAGAGACAGTCTTAATTCCAGAGCACGTACATTCTAAAAATATCTATTCTGAAAATATCTATTAAATTCCTGAGAGCTAGCAAATAAGCAAGAATATAAAAAGTATTTGAGAAAAGACAGACACAAACAAATCACAGCTTTTTATATAATATCAGGCTTAATTGCCAAGGAGTGGGAAAGGTACTTCCTCAGAGATAACAACGGCTTGGTCAGCAGGTGCAAGCCCATCTCCTCTCATAAAGGAGAGATCTGTACTGGGGGGGAAAGAAAAGTTTTTCACTACCAACAGCTAGATGGTGCTACTAGGCAATAATGAGTACCACTTTCCAAAAGTACAAATGTATCCGAAAAAAATCCATTATAAAGAGTAAAGGCTGTTTATTTTAATCAGAACTGATACTTCAAGAGCTGGAAGTATGACTTAGGAAAACAGATCCCCGCAAATTTACTCATCCAAGATGTGAGAAAGTAAAAGAATTAGCAAACATCTAAATACCAAGCAGAATACGCTTTCCTGAAGCAATGTGAAGTTTGAAACATCAGAAACAAAGCTTAGCTATTCAGCCAAGACATACTAAGACTTTTCAGTACTTTCTTCTGCCAGTTTCAAAACTGTGTGCCTGAGGGCAGCTAAAAACCAGCAGAACACAGAAAAAAAACACTAAAACAATCTGGGAAGACACAGGCACCCTCGCATTGTAAACAACCATCTTGTTATAAGTCACTGGTAAAAACAAGTACAGTCTAATTTTTTTAAATCCTTATTTATGCCTTTTTTATTCAGATAACCCCCTTCGGGGGGGCTTACAGAGTTGATTAAAACGATGCTAAAATCATTACGTCTAGCAAAATGAAAACTAAGCATTTATCCTTCTACTTTGTTCCCAAACTTCAGCAGTAAAAGTTTTCTTATTCCTCTTTCAGAGTTCCAGCATATTTTCATTTGTATTTAAAATTAGGCGCATAAGCTAGAAGCTTACATATTTCACTTCCAGCACTAGACTAAAATATGACCGGACGCCTCATTCCCTTGAAAATAATTCCTGGCTTGTTAAAAACAGACACATATATTTAGCTGTTTAAATGCATACTACATGTCTTATAAAGAAAAAAAGAGAGGCCTCTAATAGTATAAGCTACAACTAATTACCCTCCCCAGCCAAAGATTTCTGGGTAGTGAGCACTAGTTAATGAGATATTACAAAAAATTTCCCCATGAGCCCACTCTACCTGTTTCCAAGCATCTCCTAATGCTTAACAGAAGCGTTATTCCAAAATAGCAGTCTGTTTTGCTTTAAAGATAAGGCCAGAAATACTGCAATAACTACACAAGGACAAAGTTCATTTTATATTTCCTCTCCCCGTAGTCTAAAACCACTGTAATTTTATGCTGCTTTTATACCTGCATTTATCCAAAAAGAGCATAAATATGGAAGAAAACAGCTCTCAAGAACCGTAATTAAAATACAGACACCGAGAGTACAGCACAAAATAGAGGCAGGTAAACACCTGAAGCAGTGCGCTTCTAGAGTGGACTACTGCTATGCCATGTAGGCAAACACCCTGCCAACTAAAATGCCTGTGAAAGGTTAGTTCTACTCTACGTTAAGACAACAAAGTTTAAATGGGAAAAAACTGTTAGAAACACAACTGTAATAGAATAAAAAGGAAAAGTCAGATCATCTGGAGAGTAGATTTTTTTCTTGATTTTGCCTAAGTTGTCCAGTAAGCACAGAGTATTTCACATTGTGAGATGATACAGGAAACAACTTGATGCTGTCACTGGTTCTAGGTGATGGAAACTTGTTAAAAGCTGAGACAGCTGCACTTCCCAAGAGACAGGCACATTGTCACTGTGGGCAGACACACTATTGTTTAACATCTGGGCTGTGTCAGGGCCCCCTNTTTTTTTAAAGCATGCCTAACAGAAGTGTTTTTAAATAACCTTCAGTGACAAAATGCAGTCAGCTACACACTAGTGCCATCAACTATGTCTATTACTTCAAAACAAAAGAAGACTGTCTGCATGTTTGTTTGCACAGTTTTGAAAAATACAAACACGCAGACTATTTCCAAATGTGTTTTTAGCAAATCTCAAACTGTTTGGCATGAGAAGACAGTAAGAGCCAAGAGGCATCTTCCTAACTACATTCAAACTGGGGTTAATTTTGGTCCTATATTCCAGTTTTTCAACTTGTTTTGCAAATGGACAGAACAACACATCTCTTGCTATACATAAATTGGCAACTGCATTACAGAAGTCAACCGTATCCTTCCAGAAATAATTATGACCTCTATAGGGCTTTCTTCAAGCTACCACATCTGTCTTGCTGAGGCTGAAGGGTTAGGACATCTCAGGAACCCTGGTTGCTATTCCAGTGCCCAGGTGAGAAGGCAGTGTAGGAGCGAGAGCTCCCAAGGGGCAGCTCCCCGATGCCACCTGGCAGCCCTTGCCAGCACCCGGCTGTAAATACCACTTGTCAGGATGGGTCACACCAAAACCTCACCTAGCTCAACAACTTAGCGCTGCCAGCAGTTAAGACCACATAGGGAAGAAAGAGTATACGTGATACCCTCCAACTTAGGGTGCAGAGACCTCGTTTGCTCATTCTAGCTTTTTAAGCACAGCTCTGAACAGATTATACAAAGTTGCCTGTTAGCTGACATTCTATATTTAAGATGCATTTTTCCTGTCTAAACAGTTGTCATTCTGTGTATCTTTAAAGTTATATGCATCTTTTAAGACTATACTTAAACTTTAAAACATGACCTGCTCAGAGAACTCCTCCTCAAACCCAGGATATATTTATATCTTATATTTCACTTAGTGCCTAATTCAGTATCAGCTGGCTATAAATTTTCCAAGTCTCCAGGGCTGTGAGTATTTATCTGTATCTGGAGATTTGTAAGATTCATTCTCTGGATTCTTTTCAAGACTTCCTGTGGATAATTTGCAATCTTCCACAAGCAAAAAAAACCCATACAGGCATAATTAGTCCTTTTTATTAGTACATTAAGAACTTGTTCTAGAATCTGGAACATAAAAAGAACACGTTCTAGAATCTGAAAGATTTAGAAAGATTGTTCAAGTGACATCTGTGAAATTCCTCTGGACGAAAGAAAACTAGTGCTATTTAATGCTTGGACAGAGTGTTCAAATAGCAATTGTTATGGGAATTCTGTATCCAAGAAAACGGCAGGCACACTGGTATAAGTACCAGTATGGAATACTGAAAGATGGACAACCCTGAAGACCCTGCCAGACCCCAAAGCACCACTGAAGCACCGACACCTACGAGTGTCAGGCTGTAGTTCAGCTTGTATGAAAGGAATAAGAGGGTTCCCCCGGAATTTCTCTCCTCATGAACATACAAACACTTGGCAGAACAGGGTCTAAGTAATGACTCATTAATCTTCAATACATTTTTAATGTCCTCCTGAAGCTCAGTTTGATGACTTTTTGCATCTTTTCTTCCTCAGCTTGCTGTTCTCAAGCTTTTTTTTCCCCCTTCAGACTTTTCACCAATTTCTAAAAAATGAAGTAGTTGCAACTAATTTGATCTTACAGCACATTTGAGCTTGCACAAATAACCGCTCCAAAGAGAAGTTGCTTTTAATGTGTTTTTCTTCATGTGGCTCAGGGCCAGATGTTCTGATCTTGAAAGGGACATGTCCAGCAGGAAGTCAATCCATGCCAAGGTAGCTCTTGTTCATAAAGCAGATAAAGCGGATGCACTCAGAGTTGAGATAACTTCAAAGTTCCTTCTCAGGAAGGATTTAATTCTTCTGACAGTGCAGTCCACAGGGAGGAAGTGACCATCTACCTAAACCACTGGAATAGGGCAGGAAAGCACTAACACTAGGCTGAGTCAGGCACAGTTGCAGTTTTGATGGATTTTTTTTTTTCCTCCCTTCATCAGCCCTTTTTACACTGCATTAGAAATGCACATCAAGACAGAAAGGTTTTAAATCTGACAGAGACCTTACAACCTTCACAATCAAATCCCTGCATTAAGGACCCTGCTTTTGAGTTTCTCCCACTAATAGGGGGTTCCTACATGAAAACAAACTTTCATGCTTTGTGGTCCCTCCAAACGACATACATGGAAGAGATGCAAAAACATCTGTAATCCATAACCCCAACTGGACAGGTAAGATCTGTCTTGCAGTTTTATTAACCCTTAAAAGACTCTAAAAACCTTGAGGGTATGCGTGTTATTTTCCCCTTGGGCAAAGAAAGTGTTCATAACCATCAATCAGGCATCTCTTAGTTTTACGGAAAAGCCAGCTGCAATGTGTCTTTCAGAATTTCTGACGGTATCTAAAAATCTTCAAATACAGGCTCTGAATTTGCAATTTGCATGAAATCAATTCTAATTTTTGCTCTATCATGTATGAGCACTCAAACTTTTCTCTTACAACTATTTAGCAGAATCTAAAAATCCAACATTGAAATTCTGTTTCAATAAATTAAAATGTCTATTTCCAACAAACTGTGGAAACGCAACATGAGAGAGATGTTACTCAAGACTAAAGTTTTTACATAGCAGAAGAAAAAATTCCAAACCATGCAGTAGATTACTTCTCTCTGAACTCATATAAAATTAGACTTACCTACTTCAGCATTATCATCATTAATGTCCCACTTCCAAGTTCAAATATTAAAAAACACAGTCCAAAAGCTAAATTTGCTGTGCAATACACCTTATTTGGTAGCAATTAAATGTATTCAGAAACATAACTAAGAAGGCTAGTAAGGAAAATAAAAAGCTTATCCCTAAATAAAGCAAGATTTCAGCAAGTTTACATTCAATAGAACTGTGCTACTAGTCATCTCAAAAATCCTTGCAGCTAACTGCTTTCTAAAACCAAAATATAATTGCACATGCTTCAGTAACTTATATCACTATCAAACTCATATTATTCATACAACCATGCTCTAAGATTAAGTTTAAAAAATGGATAACAGGTTCAATTTCTCCTGCAGTCTAAGATAATTTGGATCATTATCACTGCATCTCTCAAGAGAAAGAATGCCATATTACTGCTACGATAGCTCTGCATCACATTTGTTACACTGCATAAATCCAAGCACTCCTACAGCGTATACATCACATTAAAGAGTTGATTTAAAAATAATACAATGCTGCCATCACCTGCCGTTGCTGGGCTGCTGTGGAGAATGTCTGGAATGGTCTGAAGGCTCTGACCTCTGGTCAGGAGATCGTGAACGACTGCGGCGGGGCCTGTCATGTGATCGGTTGGAATGATCTGATGCCAGCGACTGAATTTCTGAAATGTCTGTTAAATAAAAGTTGTTTTTTCATGAAATGATTGTAATTAAAATGGTGGCATGACCTGCTCAAATGGAAATAAGCTTTTGCAGAAAATTTTTATGAAGATGTTAAATCTATGTTTATTATTTCAAAACAACTAAACTTAGTATTCCTGAAAGAACAATTGCAAGAACAGGAACCGTATCTTTTTCTCCACTGCTTTTGAAGTTGTGGATTTCAATCACATCCAAACAAGAATTTGCCCACAAATCTTACTCCTAACTCTTCTCCCCACCCTCTTATCCCACTTAGGTATTTCACATCTTCACAACATGGGGAATTCTTGTCTCCCTTTGGAAATCAAGTTTATTTATACTCACCGTCTCTTTCCGAAGCATTAGCAGAATGAATACTGTCAGAAAGATCTGGGACATTCAACAGCGTAGCTCGTTCATCTCGCTGAACGACCATCTTCAACTTGCCTTTTGACCTTTCTATTAGTGTTTTTGCATCTGCTAAGGACATATTTTCCGTCACTGTGCCATTTATCTGGAACAGATTAAGAAAAGAGCAGATATAAACTTAACTGAAAAAAAACCAACGTGAATCTCTGGTAAAGACAGTGTTTTTTCTCTCTGATGATATTTACAAATAGCTAGATATATTTATCAAATTACTACAATGCAACGGAATATTGGGCTCATCCAAACTATAATATAATATAGAAAATTATTTTAATCTTTCAAAGACAAAGCCTCTACCACGAATACAAAACTTTTAAAATATTAGTTATATTTTTTGAACCAGCATTGCTACACTCAGCAGAGTAAGAAATGGTACGTTTTGCTGCACCAACACATTTACAGAAGTACCTTGAAATAAAAATTGTTAGTATGAGTTAAAAATCCCTGTGTATATAGTTTTCTAGAAAAATCCAAGTTTATCCTGAAGGCAAGTTCTCATGTTGCTCAACAGCACAATTCCACAGCATTATATTGTACAACTAAGCACATAGGGCCAAAGTCTCCCACCATCCCAAATGTTTTCTATTATGCATTTACAGTAGGCACCATTTGTCCGAATAAGGCCTGGGGAATAATTAAAAAAAAAAAAGGCTTTATAATTTTCCTTTTATTAGAGAGGTGGATTTATACTCAAGTTCACCATTATTTGCAATAATTTAATAAAAAAAAAAGACACATCTTCTATTAACAATGGTTAGCTAGTCCTAAGAAAAGTTATTAAAATGAGTTTTCCCTTTGAACAACCACCACTACCATTTACTGTACCTTCAGTACAACATCTCCTTCCTGAATATTGCCATCTCTTGCTGCCAGGCTATCCTGTGATATTTCTTTCACAAATATGTGGCTTGCCAACCGTAGACCATACTCTTTATATAAAAGCAATACAAGAAAAAAAGAAAACTGATGAAGCTCCAGGAAATAAAAAGGAGGGAGGTATCCGAAGATTTTCAACACTGCTTTACACAACATTTACACTGGAAACAGAGGACAGAACTCGGCACATGAAGGGCTGTACTGGAATTACACTATGGATTTACTATTATATCAATCTCTTTTCTAACTCTGCCTGTAATCATAGCTGTTGTTCAATAGCTTAATTTACATGCTACCTACAATTTTCCCCTCTTTCAAACAAGACAGACACTGAAGACTCAACTAAAGTATATGGAAGGTACATAGCCACTGACTACTAAGATGTCAGAGGCACAGTTAGGATTTATTTACACTATATAATACTTTACCCTTAATTAAGCAGATGTATTTCAGAATATGAAAAATACCACCAGAAATACAATAGCAGTTTTTAAGTTTGCAGCTAGCTACTGGTAAAGTGGGCAAAGAAGCTGTTAACAGCACTGTTCATACAGTCCACGAGGCACTTAACAAAACATTGACTGAAGCAGTTGGGCTTTAAAAACAAGCAAAAGTCATAGCAAGAGAATTACATACAAGTTACCTTCATTCTTCCTCGATTTCACCAGTGTTACTTTGGTAGGTTTTGCAGGCTGACTGGAAGTAACCGACCTTCTGTCTGATCTTGGTGATAAGCTTCTCTCTCTGCTAGCACTTCGATCTCTTACCCAGCTCTTCTCATGCCTTCTGCTGGCACTTGGACCACCACGGCTACTTCTTGGATCACGTATCTCTTCATCATAGCTATCGTCCTCATTTTCAGACACTGGTTCAGGTTCTGGTCGAGCCACTGGAATCTGAATTTTCTTCATCCTTCGGATAGTCTACAACCAAACACTAGGTATGAGCCTCTGGCTGTGTAATGCTAACAGTGTTACTAAATATCAGAAGCCAAGCTAATCCCCAGACTCAAAAGAAAACACACAGATGTGTTTGTGAATGCTCTGAATTCTTGTTTCCTCATTATAAAATTCTACCCAATTAATACAGGAGATCCATCAATACAGATTACTAGAAACCTGGTTTTGAGGGGAGGGTTTATTTGTTTTCACAGTTGTTTTTGTCCTTTTTCGCTTCTGTAAAAGTGGCAAAAGGGTAAGAACAGCCATTGTAGCATAACGTGACATTCCATTTTCAGAGCTGTGTATTTGAATGCCCTCTCTCTTCGCTTAAACCCACAAAACAGTTACTGGCACCGCTAAAAACTTCTTTTGCTAACATGTAATCTACCATATACTCAGTGTATTATTGACAGTAATTCTCCTTAACTTTGAAACCTCCCAGTTTTCCAAAGCAATGTTTATGCAAGCCACAGAGGAAGGGGAACATTCCCACTGTAAGTTCAAAGTTGGTTTGTACTAATGTAGATGGTTGTTTCCAGAGAAAGACCCAACCCTGTTTAGAAGTTTATTTGCCATACGTTACAGAACTGAACCAAGTTATACCGCCAAGTTTTCATTAATTGCTTTTCTCTACATAAATCTACACACCAAGATTTAAGATACTAAAAGCCCTGCACAGCTCGCCACATATTGTTTTGTGTATGCTTTAAAGAATTGCTAAATCTACAAATGCAAGACAAGACACAACTTTTTGCAGCTGTATTAAAGCACACGAGCACTAGAAATCTGTCAGCACGAAAGCTTTTCTACAAGCCCTAGAAGTCTCTTTTCCTGAATTAAGAAATTGTTAAACATTGTGCATTCGTGTCCTATTTTTTGTAACATAAATCTCAAACTTCTCCCGAAAGCCGGATTGCTACCCTTTAGTGATGACCTGTCCTGTTTTGCAAAGTTCAAAAGCCAACCACTTCGAATAAGCCTAGAAAATTATAGGAATTAAGGTAATTATACTTTATTTTGGCAAACTGTTTACTGAGCATAAAAAGAAATATGTTAGTGCCTGAACAGTGGGTAAAGTCCTTTAGCCTTTGAAAAACTTGACAGAAGTTCACTCAAGAAAGCAAAGAAATGTTAAACAAAGCTGAGAACTGAGCTTTTGGCAAACTGAGAACTTTACCATAAAGAAAAGGAGTCCGAAGTATCCTGTGCCACACTACCCAAACATCATCATTCACATTTTAAAAAAATTTTGAGTGACCCACATGATAAACATGGCACGATCATCACTTAAACCTGAGGCATCACACAGATATTATTCAAGTACCTTGCATCATGCATGTATTTCACAGCAGACATTACACCATTTCACTTTTGCTCTATAACTATGGAATTTAAGTAAGCTTAAATCTTCAAGACGTTCACTTACAATTTTGGCATTCTTCCCACTTTTCCTCAGTTGCTGAACAGCAAATGCATGCTCGACATTATCCATTGAAACTCCATTAACCATTGCAACACGGTCATTTTCTCTAAATGAAAAACATCACAATGCACAATATAAATACTTTATGCCAAGGGGAAAATACTGGGGAATGGGTGTCCCTGAACAAACTACCTGTATTACAAACAGGTATCTGAGAGCAAAACAATTCCGAGGTGAAACTACCACTGACGAAGACGAATGCCCCCCCCATCAGAATCCAGGTGTAGTTTGGCACTTACTGTAGCAGTCCTTCTGCAGGGCCTCCTTTCAGCACATCAGAAATAACTATTGACGTCTCGCCACTCTGAAAGTGAGGATTATCTCTTCCTCCAGATATTGCAATACCAAATCCAAATCCAGGGGCCTATAATGTAACAAGGGAAATATTTTTACTTTCTGATATTTACATGGTCACAATTAACATTCTGGTGTCACAAACAAAAAGGTCCTATAGGATGAATACAACTTTTTGGAAGAAAGAAGAATCAATGAACCACACAATGTTTTGCAATCCAAGAACAGGAGAGGGATTAAAAATACATAAAAAACCCCAGTTTTATAAGGCAGAGAGTTTAGACTAACTATCCATCTCTCCAAAGAGCAAAATATTGGAGTTCCCTTTTGTGTTTTTATGGCCTGGCCCTCAGGGGGTCATCCGTAAGACCTCCATCTTCAGTAAGCACAACATAGAATGCCACTGCGTTGAGACACTGATCCAAACCGGTATCACTTCCTGCAACACTTTCTCTGAGGTTTCCCATTACAGTATTTACCCAGCTTGACCTCGCTTCGCTCAGGAACCGACAGGATCGCAGCACGCAGTGGTATGACTGCAGGCTCCATTCTTAAGAATAATACCAGGATCACTTGTACCATTAAATACATCAAAACCTTGTCAGCACTTGCAAATCATCTGCATCTTAACAAAAGTAATTTGCTTCAATCTTTTCCCTCTAGGGTGACCTGCCACTACAGCAAGGTCAGTGCCTCTGAAAAGTTATTTCTGTTAGATATTTCAAGATACAACAATGCTGCTTACATTTCTGCCTGGAAGCAGTGAGGGTGGGAAATAAACTTTCTAAATATAACTGATATGCGAACTATCTAGCTCTTCCATCACCACCCAGAAAACATTGTCAGAAGAATATTACCGTTTAAATGCTGTATTTTGCTCAAAAATTTATTTTGCAAAATGAATTGACTTGGAAAATGCATGATCTCGACTATGCAAAATACAGTCACTGGATGGAAATGACTGGGTTTCAGTCAATTCCTCCTCTCCCTTTCACAAAGCATACACTCCATGCTGCCAGACTTAGCCCTTTCTTTTTCAAACTTTTCGACAAACACGACCCAGCTTTAGCAGTGAGTTTCATAACCATACAGTGACAGCAGAAGCAAGATGGCAGTCTGCATCTAGCTGTAAGAACACAACATTCAGCTTTTCAGACAGTAATTACCGCTCAGAAAAACCTGTTTTCTGTTTCCCCCCCAAAATAGAGGTCATAAAGATAGGCCAGCTTTAGCCTGTAAGCAGTCAATAGGGCCATACAATATTAAAACAAAGATTTGGAGACTTACTGTTCAGAAATTGGTTTCAATAGTTAGCAATTACTGTTGCCAGGTATGCAGAAAATAAATTGGTCTAACAAGCGCGGGGGAGTGAGGAGGGGTACGCCTTACTGCTTCCTTTACATTCATTTTCATAGAATCACTGAATGGTTTGGGCTGGAAGGGACTTTAAAAGGCCAGCTAGTCCAACGCCTCTTCAACTAGATCAGGTCGCTCAGAGCCCATCCAACCTGACCTGGAATGTTTCCAGGGATGGGGCATCTGCCACCTCTCTGGGCAACCTGGGCCAGTGCTTCACCACTCTCATCACAAAAAATTTCTTCCTAATGTCTAGTCTAAATCTCCCCTCTTTCAATTTAAAGACATTACCCCTTGTCCTATCACAACAGGCCCTGATAAAACGTTTACCCCCATTTTTCTTAGGCCTCCTTTAATTAATGGAAGGCTGCTATAAGGTCTCCCCAGAGCCTTCTCTTCTCCAGGCTGAACAACCCCAACTCTCTCAGCCTGTCCTCACAGCAGGGATGCTCCAGCCCTCGGATCATATTTGGGGCCTCCTCTGGATCCACACCAACAGGTCTTCCCTGTGCTGAGGGCCCCAGAGCTAGACACAGTACTCCAGGTGGGGTCTCACCAGAGCAGAGTAGAGGGGCAGAATCACCTCCCTCAACCTGCTGGCTGTGCTTCTTTTGATGCAGCCCAGGATGCGGTTGGCTTTCTGGGCTGCTAGAGCACATTGCTTGCTCATGTTGAGCTTTTCATCCACCAGCACCCCCAAGTCCTTCTTTTCAGGGCTGCTCAGAAGCCATTCTCTGTCCAGCCTGTAGTTGTGCTTGGGATTGCTCTGACCCATGTGCAGAACCTAACACTTGACCTTGTTGAACTTCATAAGGTTTCCATGGGACCACCTCTCAAGCCTGTCCAGGTCCCTCTGGATGGCATCCCACCCTTCAGGCATGTCAACCATTACGCCCAGCTTGGTGCTGTTCACAAACTTGCTGAGTGTGTGCCCAATCCCACTGTTTATGTCATTGATGAAGATAATAAACAGTACTGGTCCCAATAAAGTCCCCTGAAGGATACCACTTGTCATTGATCTCCATCTTATAAATATCTAAAGAGCGGATGNCCAGCACCCCCAAGTCCTTCTTTTCAGGGCTGCTCAGAAGCCATTCTCTGTCCAGCCTGTAGTTGTGCTTGGGATTGCTCTGACCCATGTGCAGAACCTAACACTTGACCTTGTTGAACTTCATAAGGTTTCCATGGGACCACCTCTCAAGCCTGTCCAGGTCCCTCTGGATGGCATCCCACCCTTCAGGCATGTCAACCATTACGCCCAGCTTGGTGCTGTTCACAAACTTGCTGAGTGTGTGCCCAATCCCACTGTTTATGTCATTGATGAAGATAATAAACAGTACTGGTCCCAATAAAGTCCCCTGAAGGATACCACTTGTCATTGATCTCCATCTTATAAATATCTAAAGAGCGGATGTCAAGAGGATGGGGCCAGACACATTTCAGTCATGACAAGCAACAGGACAAGAGGCAATGGGCACAAACTGGAACACTGGAAATTCCATCTCAACATGAGGAAAAACTTCTTTAATTGAGGGTGCCAGAGCACTGGAACAGGCTGCCCAGACAGGTGGTGGAGTCTCCTTGTCTGGAGATATTCAAAACCCGCCTGGATTCAAAACCCAACTGGATGCATTCCTGTCCAACTTGCTCTAGGTGAACCTGCTTTGACAGGGGACTGGACTAGATGATCTCCAAAGTTCTCTTCCAACTCCTACCATTCTGTGATTCTGTGATCTGGACGTTGAATCACTGACCACTGCCCTCTGGATGCAACCATCCAACAGTTGACCCATCAAAACCATCTCTCGCTAACTTACAGAGAAGGATGTTGTGGGGGACCATGTCAAAGGCCTTACAGAAGTTCAGAGAGACAACATCCATAGCTCTTCCCTTGTCCACTGATGTAGTCACTCCATCATAGAAGGCCACTAGGTTGGTCATGCAGGACTTGCCCTTGGTGAAGCCACGCTGGCTGTCTCGAATCACCTCCCTGTCCTCCATGTGCCTTAGCATAACTCCTAGGAGTATCTGTTCCATGATCTTCCCAGGCACAGAGGTGAGGCTGACAGGTCAGTAGTTCCCAGGGTGCTCCTTTCTACCCTTTTTAAAAATGGGTGCAATGTTTCCCTTTTTCCAGCCACCAGGGACTTCACCTGACTGCCCTGACAATGACTTTAATTCATTAAAGAAAGACTGGACATCTTTTCAAGATGCACTCCAGACAGATGAACCAGAAATTATGGCTGGGATTCAAGCATTAAGTGAAACCCTGTGCCATGCAGGAGGACAGTCTAAAGGGTCATCATGACTACTTATGACCAGAGCTGACGTTTTCTTTCAGTTTTCTTTTTTTAATTAGTCAACAAAGAGAATATATAATAGCCTATGAAAACATGCCACAAAAAAACCCTTTCAAAACAGTAATATTTCCCCTTTCTCATGACACTGCTTCATCTTTCACTTTTCCATTACTCTAACAAACAGAATTCAGTTTGCACTATATTTGGGTGGGGAAGGAAAGGGAGAAGAGAGATAACAACAAAGACGTTTATGTCAAACTTCATTTAAATATTCTCTATCTTTCCTTACACCATAAACAAAAAAAATTTTCAGAGTTATCCACTCATGAAAAGAAATACAATCATCAGGTTAAGGCCAGCAGAGATGCAGAAATTCACTGTAAACCTCATTTTGCTGCTCGCTGTTCTATTTTTTTTCAGAGTAGATTTGCAAAACAAATCACCAATATTAAGACAACTCATTTCATACTTTAATTTGCTTTTCAAGAAGCCCTGAAACAACACAGTCTCATATACAGACAGCACTCGAAAAAGATCACAATTCAGATAAAGGCTTTCCAATAACATAAATCAAAGTCTTAAGAAATACTCCACATTAGAAAATTCAAATCAAACCCCAAACCTTTTTGAAAATTTAAGAGCTCCAATAAGAAACCTTCTAGTAAACCTCACCATACTACTTTTCATTTTATCCTGCTGCCTAACATCCTCTTAAGAGATAAACAATAAACTGAACTATCCTCAGAAAACTGAACCTAGCTCCTAGACGTGTCTGGAAATAGCAAGATGTTAATCACTACAGATTATACAAGATATAAACACGTATCTTAACTAAAATTGCACTAAAAAAAACAAACAAAAGAGTGACACATCAAATTCACCTGTCCTGTGTAGTGACAACACAAGAAAAAAAAGAACTGTAGTATTTTGCTGTCCCACAGTAAGGCGCAAAAGAAGGGAGAAGCAAAAAGGTATGTACATACCTGGTTTCTGTTCTTTGGGGGAAGGAGGCACATCCAACACAGAAACACAGGACTTGAGTTCCCAGTATGAAGAAACCCACATAATACACAAAGTGCACAGTTCCTCCTTAAAGCCCTTTACAGTTAAGTATATAACAACAGAAGATCTCTTAATAAAAGATAAACCATAGCTACCCGATAATCTTTAACTGAAGCTGAGACTGGCTCAATCTCTTAGAGCTAAGGTAGCAGCTCAGGAAGTTGGAAGGGTAGCAAAGAAAGGGAACAAAAACTCCTGGGTAGAAGTTCAAGCCTCTTCTCTGCCAAAAAAGTTTGTAGTAAGTCTTTTGACAATAGTGCTGGAATTCAACAAATACTGCGTTAAATCACAGCACAGTCAGACTGCTCATACACTCTGTTCCAGATTCTCTAGAATACCTGAAGCAGATGGATTTAAAAAAAAAAAATCTGATGTTTGAACAATATCAAAGTGCCTGAACTGACACATGTACACTGCAACTAGTGGGATTAAGTATACTCTGTCCCTAATTTGTAATGGCATCTCTGGAAAGTTAAGGTCATAGAAAGAAACTCTTCAAAAGAAGTGAGCAAAACTGCATTCTTCAACAGGAACTCCCTAAAACACTCCCTTCTCTGTTGTAAGGCTCCCCTTCCAAAGTTTGTATATCATACTATCCCCTTTCTAAAGGGCCATTACAGGATCAAAACGTGTTCAAAAAACAAAATGCGTAGTTTTTCAAGGTATGTAACAACACTTCTGAACCGCCATTAATTGGTTTATAAATCAGTAACTGCCCCCTATAACAATGCAGAAACATTTTTAAGATGTTTAATACCCCCCACACTGACATGTTAAAAAGCTAATCTAGTAGACTACACACACAGAATACTTTATGTAGTACCTGCTAATGTGTCTTCTTATTTTTTTTTCCTTCAGAAAGAAATTGCACACAAATGATATCTACTTTCCTAAAATTTGATGATTACTAGAAAAACTGGGTTTTGTTTTACAGATTTGGCTACCTTTATGAGGCCCAAGAAGAGTTAAAGGAATCCTACTCTGCCACACACAAGAGCAATGGAATTGTAGTAGAGAAGAGCACAGGGTTAAAACAAAGTAAAATTGTCAGTGCTGGAATTACCAACAGGACAAAAATGAGTCTCAAGACAGGAATAAATGTAGTCAAGAATATTCTATGTATCTTTGCTAACACAAACACACACGCCACCTAACGAACTACTTGCATTTCCCCCCTATTTTTAAGGCTGCTCATTATAATAGATGTTAGCAGTCCTAGTTTTGATGAAATACCATTAAAAAAACCCAATTAAAATGGAAAAAGAAACCACGGTTACGTAGTTTCTTTGGGGCACTAGGAGAGACAACAGATCTGCTTGCCATTAAGCGAGAGACAACAGCTGATCTAGACTGACACCAACTCCGGACATCTCTGCCTCTCCCAGGGGGACTTACTAATGTTTCAGACAAACTAACTCCTTCCAAACATTCTTCCAATGACTTGTCTAGCCTCCTTTCTGAAGGCAAATACTGACAGAATGTACAAAAAAGTTTGGCGAATCCCAGGAGCTTCGCAGGCGTACCAATAAAGCAGGAAGCCAGAGCAATGTGAAACCTGACTTGCATCTACCCTGCAGAAATTCAGCGCCTGTTAGATGTCATTAATTCCATCGTTCACAGCCAGCTTACTGCCTTCAGCTAAGCCACAAATCAGAGGGACTTTTGAGTGTGCCTCACCAGAGAAAGCAAGTTCCGTTCTTCAAAATAGTTTTTTGTGTGGCTGACAGTAGATGGTCTCTAGCAGTTCTGTAGCTCAGCCAAGCGAGGCAGATAAACTCACACAGAAAATATTCCGCAATCACTCAGAGTGGCATTTCAAGTCTATTCCAATTCTATTCACTTCTAGGTATCGTTGAGGATAACTGAGATCTGGATGCATTTCACTCCTTCCGAATAAACTGAAGTAACATCTTTTACTTGATAATGTAACACTACAAGAATGTCATAAAGTAGAATTGAAAACCCCACAAGCAAATATATAGTCGCTCTCCTACATCCTCTTCCCAGTGCTGAGGACAAATTCTAAGCACCAGTTTGCTTAATGTTAGCATAAGAGTTCTGCTTTTGTTATCTGGCAGATCGAAAACATTGTTCGTTTGTTCTTAATTGGCTAAATTAATGCCGAAGTTATTAACAGTACATGCCATCAGCCTTCAACATCTAAATGAGAGATATTTACTCAGCTAACAAAACAGTTACACCAGTACAGTTAGCAGCAGTTTGGCACATAAAATATCATAATCAAAATTATAATCAAATAACACTTTCACTTCTATACTATACAAGGATATGACTATGCTGCAAGAGCAACCCAAGACATGATTTCTAGTTCCTACCTATCGTTTTGGAATCTGCTCAAGGCTACCCCATATTGCAGCATCTCCTTATTCCTTTGCGCACTGACTGACCCTGTCATTTTCAGGTTTCAATGAAGTTACTGCTCTAGTTAACCAGAAAAATATCCCCTTCAACAGAAATTAAGCTATCACCAAGTCTACCAGCCAACCTTGTATTGCTATAGCATTTTTTGCTTGTTTTCGAATATATGACAGCACTGATTTTATCAGTAATATGAGTAAAAAATGTTAAGTTTACACAGGTTCCAGGGATGACTGGACAGCTTCAAGAAGGAAACATAAAGGGCAATTACATATAGAAGTAATACTTGTTGCTCAAGAACTTGACCTAAAAATTGCTGGAAGCTTGAAGAGTAGCCTAGATAAGTATCACTTTACATTCTTGGGTTTACTTGTACTTGTCTTTCAACATGGGGTTGCAGTTAGAGGCAGGGTACTTTGTTAGACAGCCTTCTGGTCAGACTGAGCGTAACTGCTCTTAAGAGGGCAGGTACTAAAACTGTTATTTCCAATCAACAACATTAAACTCATTAGAACCAAGAGATAATAAGTTGGTACAGAGAATTAACATTTTATCAGAGCAATTGATTTATTCGTACACATACATACAGTTATTTGGGCCGCGATTCCATGGTCACTTTAATACTAAGCTGCTGCCAGAAATGGCATCCCACCTTGTTCTGACTTTTCCTGAGCAACTCATTCCTTATTGCCTCTCTTGTACAGCTTCACAATAGCTACATCAGAAATAATTTAATTTAAGAGTAACTCAAGTAAGAGAAGAGTCAGTCTAAATATAAAAGCTGTCTTTCTATTCACCAATTCCTAGATCATGCTCCTTTGTATAAGGTGCACATTTTGACCACCCATAATCACTATTTTCAGCCACCAATTTAAGAAAGCAGGAAGCAAATAAGGCAGTTTTGAACACTCATTTATACTTAACTACATTGTTTCACACCCCTGCAAATAAAGTTCTAAAACATTTAAGTATAGTTGCAGGACAATTGCTAGTGAACACTTAGAATTCTAACTACTTGCAGCTACATACAGAAGTAATTTAAAGCTTTGTTTCTGGCATGGTCATTTGTAGGCAGGCTTATCTCTGAAACCCAACAAACAGACAGAGCTACTATCGAATGGAGCTTTTACAACACTTCTAAATTTAAACAAAGGAATATGACAGTTTCCTTTTCTTTTACTTCCTGACATCTGGCTTTTTCCTATTGTTTTCAAAAGCTACCAGTATCCTGCGTTAGGCACACACAACCAATTGTACGGACTTACCCTGTGAAGAGTCACTGTGTGTTGTTCCCATATAGCTGTTTCTTCCATTGTTGTGCTCTAAGGAGAGAAAAACCCACAGATCAGACTTCACTGTCAATAGCCGTACGAAACGACTGCACAGTGCCACAAATAGAAACTTACACTCAAAAGTGACATTAATATTCATATTGAATAGCCACCGAGAAGTAGGGCTGGCGCGTTTGTTACACATTTCCTGTCTTTATGTCACATCTGAACTTCCCGTGCTCCCAGGGAAGGGGGACAGGGAGAAGAACAGGCAAAATAGATTACTAATCACTATGTATTTCAGACCTTGAAGTTATAAAGAACTTTAAAGGCAAGAAGCATTTGTGATGTAGGCTCTCTCGATTGCTCATTAAGTGTGCAGTAATTGAAGCCTGTCCAAAGCCAACTTTCAGTTTTTCCACTGTGATCAGCTGTGTTTACATTCTAACCTATATACTTCATACTTTCATGAACGTTCTCCTTTTGCTTGTTCTAAACTCTACGCAGATTACCACTTATTCATGGCACCCAGCTATAGATTATAGTACCTGTGCTACTGTATTATGCATAGAGGTCACATTTAACAGACTCCACAGTTTAGTGCAGGCGAATGTTTTTGGTGAACAGTAGCAGTGCAGAAGTAAACCAGGTCCTCTCTAAGGGAGTTAGATTAAACAGTAACATTATGACAATATTTACATGCCTGCATTTCTGCTTAAAAGAGCAGAAACTTGCACTACTTACTGTGCCACCACGAGAAAACATTTAGAAAGGGAAGATGGCATGAGGGAGGATAAACTAGGAGAGCCAAAGGCTTGAAAACAGGCAGGAAGGCAGCAGGAAACACACAGCGAACAGCACACAGCCTCCTGCTACGCTGCTGCCGCATTTTCCACCTTTCCAGAGGGAGTGCCCAGCGTTTTGCTCCATACCCTAACTCCACTAACTACAGAACACCATCAGAACAGGAACACCTCTGCAATATGGGAGTGTTGTTTTTCTGAAAATCTACTTTACTCCCGATGTGTTTCAGTTACAGTAATTCAGCCACCACAACAAGTACTCCTACCTGTCAATCCAGTCCTGTATTATAACAGGGAGCAGCAGCAGGAGTGTTTACTCTCACAATCAATATCCCTGAAGACTCTATCCAATTTCATCACATCAAGAATTTGCAACTAGGTTTAAAAAGTGAGTTCTTCTCACGACTCCAAAAAGCTGTGGGTCTTTTCCCCTCTCCATGCTCTAATTTCATCAGTTCAGATGTGCTACATTACTGCTCATTTCTCTTCAGGGTCCACTTCTCTTGAAAGTGCTGGTGCAACTTAATTGGGATATATTTCATTCAAACAGCTTTTCTCCCCCTCCATTCACTACCAAATGTTACTCCTTTGCATTACAAATTGATTCAATTCTACCCCAGAAATTAGATTATTTCTCTACAGCCTTTTAGAAGCAGACCAAATATATTAAACCAGTAACAATTTACACACACAAAGCCACCTTTGAAACAAACCAGAACATTTTGTTTGCTAAACGGTTAATGAATACTGATTTTCTTCCCTATTTCTAATGCTCTCATTCTGTCTTAGTTTTGGCAAGAGCTTCTCAGGCTAAGCATCTCATCAACAAGTGAAGAATCATCTCTGCAAGTAAATTTCAAAAAGAAAAAGCTTTAAGTAGCTCCTGTTCAGAAAAAGGTGCAAGAGGAATCCAGTAAAGGATAGCAAGAGTCACAATTCACATTTTAATTGGAATAGGCTGCCTCACTTCTAACCGCAATTACCAAAGAAGTTAACCTGACTGGCTCATTTGTTGTGTTTGTCCCAGAGCACCAGGCAGGTAGAGTCGCGCCAGGGGTGGGGGTCGGGGTCACCACCGCACAGCCTGGGGGGAGCCACTCAGCTAACGAGGCACCAGCTTTCCACCACACTGAGGTCTTGTGACTCATGGTTGGTACAAACACACCAACTGGTTCTGGATACGGCAAAGACTGATAAAACCCAGTTTAACCAGCTAAGCACCACTCCCACTGGATCTGGGAGAACTGGCAATTCCCAGGGTTGGAACGGGATAACAAAAAACAGCTAAGTAATGACTAAGAAACATGGAAATGACCCATCAAACATGCTCCTGCGAACTGTGAGAAGACTTACTACCTCACAGAAAAACAAGATAAATCCCCAGAAAAGCACCCACATAATTCACCAGCCTCCCCAAAGCTGGACTGGGTGCACACCGCTCAATCTACTGACTGGAGCTGCCATTTTTAATGTCTTTTTCCTTTCTGTAGAAGCTCAGCCTTTCTACTTTCTTTGCTTGTTTTCCTCCATTTTCTTGCTGACACTACCTCCTCTACTCATCTATTGCCATCACCTCCCCTAGATTTTACTAACACATTCATTTCAAATTCACAAGACTTGGAAACATCAAACATCCATTAGTTAGATAGCAAACCAAGTAATATGTTATTTTCATTCTTTCTGCATGCGCAAACAGTCCAATCAAGAACAGTGAAAACAGTTCAAAGGCAGCCCGAGGTGAGCTGTTGGCTTGGGCAAACACTGCTTACGTGAGTTCGTTTCTCATCTGAAGAACTGGATTCACTCACAGCAGACTGAGAATTCTGCTGAAGACCTGTGAAGGCACTCACCCTACTAAGCACTGACAGCCGAGGCAGAAGAACTAGCTGGTGCTACCATCAGCTGAGGTCCCTGCTGTGATGCTGCTCTTCGACCACAAAGTGCTCTGTTTTTCATGCAACATTTGAATTTCAGGAATCTTGCAGGGACTTAATTCCCAAGTCTCTAGAAACGTCAAACACTGCTTATAATTAAGGAGTGGGGGCAGACAGCATAGGTCTGCAGTGACGGTGCCAGCCCTGCTGACTGCTGGTGCCAAGCTTGGCACCCCAAACAATGTTACCCACCACCGATTTAGGGGAAATCAAGGGGACTCAGCAGGTACTGAGGAATACATACAGCCTAACACCCCAGAAACGAGGAATATTTGACAATCTAGCATTACAGAGACCATTAAGCATCTTTGAAAGGCAAAGGGACAACTGATAGTGCTTGAACTTTGCAAACTCCAGATACTATGTCTGTATTACCTATGGTCCTCTACATGTATTAAGAATAAAAATAATAAAAAGAGAATGATGGTATCGTGACTTCAGTGCTGAAAAAAAGATTCATTTTATGCTTACGCTTTACTAAAATCAAGAGTTTCCTTAAGCTAATGGTAAACACCCTTTATACAGCAGCCAATTGCTAGCATTCCCAGCTCTATATACAGCAAGTGGATGTGTTTGCTGCTTGGGGTGTTTTTTTTTTATTATTTAAAAGATAAAGTCATACATGGAGATGCAATTCATCAATATGGAAGTAATGCAACTTATCATTTGCTCAGAATCTTGGAAGTATCAAATCTTGTTCAACTGCTTAATCTTCGAAATTGCCCTGAGATATAAACATATGAAAGTAAACATCTTTCCAGAAAGCTCCCTTTGTGGGCCACAAGGGTCCTTCAAACAACAACAAACATTTTTTGTTCCCCTCTCACCACATTTCTTTCCTGCTTCTCAAAGGCTGAGGTTTTCATTTTTCTTTTTTAAAAACATGCCTTTTCTCATACAATTCTTTTACCTTCACAAATGCACCTGGGCACATGCGTGCATATGTAAGATTGAATTTCCCCAAAGGATTAACTCTGTACTTATGCATCAAGATTTTCCCTTCAAGCACCGTGAAGGAAGAAACAAGCCTTGCTGGCTGCCAGCCTGCGCAATGCCATCAGGTTTGCAAATAGCATTGCTCAGTTTTACCTCCTCTGCAGCTGGAAGAGCCACGATCAGCAGCAGCACCGGAGCCACCCAGGGGCTTGCAAAGGCAGTTCAAGTTCACATTTGGAAAGATTCAAACAGCAGCCACAGAAATTAGTATTTCATACCTAAAATAATGCAAGGTTCCCGAGGTAAAAGCTTCTTGCAGGGTAACACTTACTCCTTTAGACTTCTACACCTAGAGGAAGAACTCAGACTAAGGCCAAAGCTCCTATTTAGTCTTGAAATCAAAGCCAGAATAGTTTCCCAGTGTTTCTGTGCAAGTGTAGGGTGACTTACTAGAGGAATTATCTTTCTTGTTTTAACTGAACTGATTTTCATAAGAAGTGTGTCAAGAACAACAAATTAGATTTTAAGCAACTGTTTGGTCAATTGTGATCAAGTTTTGACACATGAGGTCAAAGGAGTTTTCAACCACCTTATTTCTTAATAAAATTCAACAGTAATTTCCTATAAATAAACAGTAAGCGTTAAATTTCCACACATCTCTCACTAAGGACAACGAGATGATTACATTTTCTGAGGAAATTATATTTAGGTATCTACCTTAGAACAGTCAGATTTTCAGATTTTCCTCTGGCCAAAGCAAGAGTAACCTACCATGGGAAGCAATAAAGGACTTTAAGTATCTTTACAAACCTGGTTTTGCAGATCAGCATTGACAGCTGTCCTGCAGACAATAAAATGAAGCAACTACTTCTGCTACCTCAGGGGGCATATTGTTTCTGTTCTCTGCAAAACACAATAGAGAGGAAAGCTATCCGTGACAGATCCAAGTCCCTGCTCTCACCCTTTCAACCACAGCGAGCAAACTACAAGAAACTGAATGCCCAGATCACACCCTCAACCACCTAAAGAATGCTATCTTTGCTACAAGCTGGCAGTCTCATGTTGTAACTTTTGTGTACACCTTACCTCCGATAAAATGCTGACATCTACAAACATTCCTAATTGTCCTGATAAAATCCTAACAACCTTGAGAAATAGTTTTCTTATTCAAGGCATAAAAAAAAAAAAAAGAGCAGAGAAAGAAGAACTTGTAAGGGGCTGTATCAAAAGAAGGAAAAAAGTTAACATTTAGAGTCAGTCTTTTCAGAAAGTCACACCTGACATTCACACCCCTCATCCATCATCTTGCTGCATTTCTATTTGGCTTCTAAAACTAATTCTCAGTTATTCTTGGGAAAGTCCACTTCAGCAGTGGGATGCTATTGAGCTTCAAAGTTTTAAAGGTTAAATGCAGAATCGATACATTTTGATTGCGCTTGTGGGAACAAGAATTAAAAGTGCTTATTGTAACAATTAGCACTTGCAACTGTTACAAGAATTTCTGCAGGTCTGTTGGGTATCTAGGGGGTGGCATTTATCATTCACTTTAAAAAAAAATAAAGAAGTCAATGTCCAAAACAAACAGCTTCCTGAGGAAGTTCAGAAAGGAAAACTGAATCTCCCTCAGGCAGCCCAGGCAGGGGATGCAAAGGTGGTTTCCCTGCACCCAGCATCTTTCAGCTGCAGCAGCATGTTGTTTCCAGCACTGACCAGGAAGACTTCCTACAGACCTTTGTCCTTGCCTGGTTAAACTACAGCCACCTTAAATTCCAACACATTCCCTCCAATTGCCTTATTGCAAATGCCCTCAGCTGACTGGGGGGGGGG